>VMKM01000341.1:0-250000 GCA_008360985.2 Macquaria ambigua
TTGCTCCCTCGAGAAGCAGGTGATGTAGAAGGGTGCTCAGCAGTATCTGACTATCAGGCCTGACTCTGTGAGAGGAATGATAATCACTGTGCTGCACTGCAGAGAGAAAGAAGAGAGGGAGTGAGGGAGAGACAGGGAGAGAGAAGAGGGAGGGAAAGGGGGCATGAGGTAGAGGAAAAGGGGGGCAAGTGCGGCAACAGAAAAGAGGGGGCAAAATAAAGCGGGGGGGGGGGGGGTGAGAGGAGGAGGGAAAGGGAGTGGGACAAAGAGAAAAGAGGGAGAAGACAAAGAAAGAAAGAAAGAAAGAAAGAATTACAGAAATTGAGCACTGCTTTAGAAACATATACCTCCTCTGTGTCATGCTCCCTCTTTCCCCTCACACAAACACCTTCTCCTCCTCCACTCCCCCCATCTTTCCCCTCCTGCATACACACTCACTCACACACACACACACACACACACACACACCTCCAACAACACCACCCCTACCACCACAATAGCTTGTAGTACAGCAGCCCCGCGGTATGAGGGAGAGCTTTAGCCTTGTGTCTGAGCACCAGAGAACATTAACTGCAGCAGGGAGGTCATCTGATCGGCACTATGCGGTCCCTCTCGCTCTCTCTCTCTCTCTACTCCTCTTCCCACTGCTGCAGTCTGCTGCCGGCCCCCCTGTGGCCACCAGTGGTACTACCAGCCACGCAGTCTACCGGCACGCCTGTCCCGATACACAGTTTTTGCAATGTACAATGTATGTATGTAATTTGCTGGCCACTCACTGGCCATAAATCACTTTCTGTTACTGGGAGCAATTAAAGTCAAACCCTGCGGCCACTGCTCATTATCACTGCCCTAACTAGTTACTGTAAGTGTGTGGGTGTGTGTATTTTGTTTGTAGGTACGCTGTGTATGTGTATTTGCGCAGAGAGAGACAGAAAGAGAGACTGCTTCACCGCATGCGGGTCTACTGCATCGCCGTCCACCACAGCTTTGTTACCATCAAGCTGTCCACTCTGGCATTGAGCTTTCTCCCTTCTCCCTGTCTCCATCTGGGCTCTCCTCCCTGCAGATACACATTGAAAATCACTGACTCTATTCACAGAATTAGGCCTTTGAAATGTTTATCCTTTTGTGTAGCCGTGGCCTATAGGGGGAAAAACAAAACGGAAACAAAAGCTCATAGAGTGACATGTAAAGCGAGGCTTACCGGACAAATGCCCATGATTCAGATTAGCTCCTTTGTTGGTGTGTATATGCTCGTGATGTTCATCGCTTTCCACTGCTAGTCTCTAAAACAGTCATCTCTTATAATATCCATGACAGCGGTCATTGTTAAGAAAGATGCAAACAGGATGGTGGCGTACAACTGGCCTTCTGTGTGCGTGCGTGAGTAAGCAGGACCATACATATTTATGCCTACTATTTAGATGGCATTTACTGCTGTGGGTATAGGCCTATGTGTGTGTGTGTGTGAGTGTGGACCATTAGTCTGATAGTATGCGTGTTAGGAACAGGCTTTTCCCACCCACTGCTATTGTCCATTAAGTGTGACCAGAGGAGAGTGAACAATAGCTTCACTGTGGGGGCCAGTGTATGAAAGAGTAAAAGTGAGGATGAGACTAAAGATACATAGTCTTACACACAAGGCTGGCGGACAGGCACACACGCACACACAGAAACACAACCTCCCTGTTGAGAGTGATTAGGAGTGCTGCTGTGAACAATAGACAGAGTCAATAAAGGACCTGAGAGACATCCGGATACAAGAGCAAGGTCTCTATCCCTCCAATCCCCCCCACCCCCTCCATGTCCACCTCCACCCCCGTTTTCTCCCCCATATTTTGTCTTTATCTGCATCATGTACACTTTCTCCTATTTCTGTATCCCACCCTTTTTCTCTCAACAAAAACTGCTCTTTCTCCTTCACTTCTCAAACTATTTTATTTATCACATCTGACCCAGCTTGCTCTATATCTATCTCATTTTCTTGTTGTCTCCGTCCTCTCTCTCTCTCTCTCGCATAGACTCTGTCTCCTTTGTGGCGCTCCTGTCTTTTGTAAAATGGGCGGACGGGCTGAGCTGACAGAGGCTGACACGGTGGAACGCCACGGCAAACTGAAATCCATCCTGTCAGTTTAGAATCAGTGTCACTCATTTTACAAGGTTAAAGATAGCTTTGCCTAATGTGCTGTCAGATACAAACAAACATGTACACCGCATAGGCCTTGTCACACATACACTATCACAAGCACACATATAAGCTATAAAGTACGCTGGAAGTGCAAACACACACACACACACACACCCATGCATGCTCTGCACTCCAGGAGAAGACCGCATTAACTCACCCACCTACATATAATTATGACCTAAAATGGTAATACAGCATATCTGTGTATGAGTATTGGATATTTCTGAGTGTGCGTTTGTGTGTGTGTGTGTGAACCCCATCTCAGCCCTATCACCCCGTGACAGACACAGTGCCACAGAAATGTCTTGGGGCGCCTCGCCCAATGTCTTGACAATAGTCTCAGTGTGTGTGAGTGACAGAGAGTGGCTCGGGGACACAGAGGGGGCGTTATACTGGGTAGACGGCACGCACGCACGCACGCACACACACACACACACACACACACACACACACACACACACACACACACACACACACACACACACACACATTAAAGAGAGAAGACAGTGCACTCTTTCTCTCCCTCTGCGCTATTTCTCATTCCCTCTCTCCCTGACGCAGAGACTCAATCATTCTCACACTCTGTCTCCTTTGACGCAGAGAAAAAACATAAAACAACTGCCCCCTCCCTCTCTCTTTCTCTCTCTCTCTCTTTTTGTGTGCGTGTGTGTGTGTGTGTGTGTGTGTGTGCGTGTGCGAACACAAGACTGTATAATTAATATGGCTTTCATTTTCTTTGAGCTATGAAGTATGCTTTTGGTATGCAAACAGACTTCTTGCATGTGAGTGTGCGTATATGTGTGTGTGTGTGTGTGATTGTGTGTGTGTGTGTGTGCGCTGTTCGATACACCAGAGACCGAGTGCAGAGTCGGGCCATTGAGCGGGAGGAGAAGGAAGGAGGAGAGTTAATGAGAAAGCAGGGGAGAATCCAACCCGTTCCCATCGATAACCTCACACCACACTTCAAGCATATACGTACATTGGCTCCATTTTTGAAAATCCCCTTTGAAAATTATGGTTCAGCATTAGGGTTAAGAAATTACTTCAGTGAAGTTGTATCCAGCAGAGTTTCAGAGAGCTGAGCCTTTGCTGAGGAGTCGGCCTGATTATTATGCGACTCCTGGCATTAAATAAAATGTTTAAAAATGCAAATTATTCCACAGCTACTGCAGCATAAGTGTTAAGCTGCAGCTGAAAACATAATGTTTGTTGCATACTAAAACTACAGGTATACTATACTGCACTAATTAGTTATAATGGGTAAATGTATATTCTCTTACAAATATATCTACCTCAGCTGATAGGGTAGCCGTATAGTGTGTCATTTGGGAATGTGTAATATATAACAATATAACCATGTTTATAATCTTTGTCACTTACTTTTCTTTACATGTGAGTTCATGTTGAGACATCAAGAGTAGGGATCCCTTTGTTTTTAGGTCTTCAGGGCAATACATGTTAAGAACTACTGTAGGAGAGCAACCACCAATTCTTTTCATTATTGATTTTTCTGCAGATTATTTTCTCGAATAATTGATTAATGATTTAGCCTTTAAAATGTCAGAAAATAGTTCAAAATTTGATGATGTCAAATTGCTTGTTTTATCCAACCAACAATCCCAAACCCAAAGATATTCAGTTAATTATCGTGGAAGACTAAGAAAATCAGAAAATATTCACATTTCTGAAACTACAGCCTGTGAATTATTGAGATTTTAAATGATTTAAAGAATTAACTGATTATCAGAATTGTTGCTGACTGAGTTTCTCTTGAGCAAATAATCGATCAATCAAATAATCCTTTCATCTCTAAACTACTGCTCTTGTATTGCATCTCTAAATGCATCTCCAAAGTGTTCATTTTTCAACTATAAGAAAAACAATTTATTTTTGAGATAATGACTTTTTCAAGCTTACAAATGGAAAAAGGAGACATTTTCAACTCATTATCCTCCACTTTATCTGAAAACTGCCAAATCACCAAGATATATGGATCTGATAGCAACAAGATGCCTAATGTACATAATATTTGCATGACTTAACAGTGCGCACTGAAAAGCTCTTGACTTTGAATCAAGCACTTTGTAGATGCAAGTGCACTAGCTAATGTCTACACAAGTTAGGGCGTGCTGTGTGTAAATTGGTTTTCCTCAGACTCACATTCTACATAAAGCCCCATATGGGAGTTGGGAATGAATTATTAAACCATTCATAATGATCATGCCATGTGAGAGTAACACTGCTTTGTAAAAGTCACGCACACGTAAAAAAAAAGGCTTCTTTGATACTCAATTACTAGTTTAGTCAATAATTTTAAATTCAACGTTTGATCACCCTGGAAACTACACTGCTGCTGCTGCTGCTTTGTGGTTGAGATCTACTTAAAATGTGGCCAAGCAGCACGCTTGACTTTGGCCTTTTAGAAAATTCGCAAAAAAAAAAGAGGGAAAAAAGAAAAACCCACGGAGAGCATGTTGAGGTGAAATCGTCGATTCAACATATTTTTGATGGAAGGCTCCCTGCAAGGGCTCTGTTGGATTTAAAAGGGCCGTCGTCAGCAAAGGCCGGCATTAAGAAACACTCTCACACATCCAATTCTAATCAAAGCCTGCTCTTTTTAACAGCCGTGAAAGCTTTCATGTTAACACGACACCGCGACCAAAGCTTTATTCACGCTTTTAAAAGAGACTGACCGGTCAATGAGCCTGTGTGTGTGTGTGCCTGCACCTGACAATACACCATATCTGTGTCAACACACTCTATGCTCGCTTCTCATCTTACCGGTGATACTGTGCGTGACTCCCCCAACCATGCATAAATTGTCAGTGATCCCCACTTACACTGTGTACGCCCGTGCATGCATGCGCACAGGGATGTGTATATTTTCCAAGCCATCTCAGGTTGTCGGCTCAGATGTGAGCATTCTTTTATCCAGCCAATTAAAGGTTGCCATTTCATCCCAATGGAAACCTGTTTGGGGCTCTAATTGGGAGATAGATTTGCATGACTTTGATTACATTTTTTTTTTGTGCTTGTGTTTAAGTTTGTGCGCACGTCTGTGGATCTGAGTAACGTTCAATAAGAGTGTGTTGTTTTTGTTGGTTTCATTTCCCTTTTTTCAACTAACAAGTGCAGGCAACTAACAAGAGCTGTAGTTGCCATAATATCTCTGCATTTGTGAAACAGGAGAAGAGAACCTCTTAAATAATGCATGTCTGACTTGTACCTGTGCAGTGTTGACCCATTAAGAACCAGCTTTACTGTAATGCTGTGCAATTACTGTGCTGTATTAGGAGCAAGCCATTGAAGTGCAGTTTTATTCATAATTCAAGGTTCGAGTTTGTTTTGGTTTGGGAGTGTCTGTATCTAGACGGGTAAAAAAAAATCACGTTATCTTACATATTATGGATGATGGTGGTAGTTATTGGAATTTATTCATTTGTAATGTCCAAGGGACAGATTTAAAAGTAGTGATGTGCGAGCGCCTGATTATGTAGTCCGTGTGAGTATGTGTGTGTGTCAAACAGGTCAAACTATTTTAATGCCTCTGTTTGAAGGCACCAGGGGGATTTCTCTCTGAAGGCTTGACCGGCTAGTTCTTGTAGCTCAGCTCGACCTGTCTGTGTGTATATGTGAGTGTGTGTGCATGCATAGGTGGGTGTCTCTTATCTGGTCTATTTCTGACATGAACAGGCAAGTGGGGCTGAACAAGGATCAAAACACACATACACATACACACACATACATGCACACATACAATGAGAGAGGCTTGGGTCAATGCTATAATATGGAGCACCGCTGCAGGCAGAGGCCTGCCCACTCAGATTTATGTAACTTCTTCGATAGGGCAGGTAGAAAGCTCTCATTCTCTCTCTCTCTCTCAAGCACACACACACACTCGCACCAAAATAGCCCGAAGAGTCTGAGCTGGCTTTACTCGCAAAGTGAAGCTCCCTCCCTCCTCTCCTCTCCTGTCTTCTTCTAACCCTAGACCCATATACCTCATTTCTATCTTTTTCATCCCATCTCCTCCTTCTCTACACTCTCTCCATCAGCTTTCCACCTCTAGGCGATACCTAAGAACACATTCTCATTTTGTAGCATCACGTCTCCCCCTACCACTCACTGAAGCATCGCCTTTTCTCCCAGTCGCCTTATTTCTCTTCATCTCCCTGCTCATAACCCCAACCGCTCCTCCCTCACCAACACCATCCCCTTTTTTCTAAGCCATGGGTGCTGACCAGGAATTTCTTTTCTCCTCTTCCACTCATTTTCTGTCTCTTCCTCTCCCCCCTTTCTCTTCCTCTATCTCCATCTTGATCTTCCGATTTATCTATCTTCCACCAACAATTCTAAAACAGATGGCTACACTTAGCCCGGGGCAAAAACATTGGCTTTGGACTACAGCGCTACCAGGGCCAGTCTTTCACACTCACGCAAGATCTAATAAGCTGATATCCGGCGAGAAATGTGCTCTGATTTGCCAGTAGCAAAAATGCATAAACCATATTGCACAGTGAAGATATTCACACCTTAGGCTTATTCCTTGGTAGCATGCTTAATTTTATCCAATCAGAAAAAAATGAAAAGCAAAGATTAAAGCTGACTTTAACTACAGTCTAAAAAAGGAGGGAGAGGAAAATGGAGAGGGCTGTTAAGAGCCATTTGTAAAATTTAAAGAAACTATTAAGTGTTATTAAAAAAAAGTTTGGAACCATTAAAAAACACATTTTGAAAAGATGGATCCAGATGGAGAGTGATGAAAAGAGATGAAACCACTTAGGGAGAACAGAGAGATCAATCAGAGGGAAGACAGACGGAGGAGGGTGTGTGTGTGTGTGTGTGTGTGTGTGTGTGTTTGTGTGTGTGTGTGTGGTGGGTGGGGCACAGACAGACATTGGGGATAGAGGGTTGGAAAGAGACACTTTTTTATTGGATGAGTTACAGAGCAGTTCAGACGCAGACAGTGCAGGCGACTAGACTATGGAATATTCAATCACTCATAATGGTGTGCTTGAAAATAGAGTTTTGTTCTTGTCATCTCAGTTTTT
This sequence comes from Macquaria ambigua, assembly GCA_008360985.2. NCBI lineage: Eukaryota > Metazoa > Chordata > Actinopteri > Centrarchiformes > Percichthyidae > Macquaria > Macquaria ambigua. The sequence continues at coordinate 7,240 of VMKM01000341.1, forward strand.
TAAGTTTGTAACTGTAAACTCTGTTTTGAAAGTTTGTATATTCAGGTCTGTGCTTGTGGGCTTAATTATTTAAGTCTGAACATTCGGTTTCTGCCTACAGTCTTTTGCAAATTTGTGAATTCAGTTCCATGGCTTCAAGCTTAATTTTACAACCTGTGAGGTAAAAAACAAATCATGTACAGGTGTCTGTCAGCACGTTCACAGACTTCTGACAGGTTTACTAGGTGGTGAGGTTTGGTACGGTTCTTTTTAAAGACAACAGAGGGTCCACAAAGAGAGAGTGGAGAACATTTAATAGTTTGCTTGGAGCAGCCAAACCACCAATGCAAAATAATTTAGTCGGACAATACGTTTTACAACCCAGTTCGCTTCATGCAGAACACTTTAGAGGTCAACAGAACAGTCAGGTAATATTTTTGACCACACAACTTGTAAGATTAAGCTTGAAGCTACAGAGCCGAATGCACAAACTCACAAGTTTACAGACAGAAACCTAAATGTTCAGACTTAAAAAAAATCAAGCCCGCAAGTACAGACCTGAATATATAAACTTTCAGAACAGGGTTTACAGCTACAACCTTAAATGTACAAGTTTATAAAACTAAGACGACAAGTACAAAACTTTATTTTCAGCCTCCATCTTTAACAAAATTAAACTAATAATATTATGTCAATATTATGATATAATAAAAGTCACTCACATACCGCCCACTGCGCTGATACCTGCAACCTGAACATCCACTAGCAAGGTAAACAAATTTAAATCCCTTCACCTCACTTCAGTTTGATTCAGTTTGAGTTGACTCAATCCAACTCGATTCCATACAATTTGAATTATGTAATTGAGCTGAGTTGGGCTGAGTCCAATTTAGTTCAATTCAAAATCCATTCAAGTCAATTTAATTCAACCCAACTCAATACCACTTAATGCACTGAAGATTCTTTTGTGTAGGTGGATAAAACCAGTCAAAGGGCTACTAAGCTGTCTAGAATCCCTGTCTAGTGTGAGAAAGAGCGCTTTTGTTTAGCAATATTGGGTAAAATTGCTCAACCCACAGACAGCCATTAAGGTAATGCTGTAAGGCAGATGAGCTGAATGCAGAGCTGCTCAATACAGAGCAGAGTCTTCAAGAAGCAAATAAAAGGAAGCATCTCAGCAAGGGGCTTGCTATGTAGGTCTTTGTGTGTGTTCAAGTGTGTGTGTGTCAGGGAGTTAAGAGAGAGTGTGTTTGTAAGCCTCTACGGATGTGTGTGATTCTAGGAGACAGAGTGTGCCTGGGCTTGTGCATGTGATTCGATCCAGAGGGAATGGAAGAAGAAACTGATGTAAGAGCCGGAAAACTTTCCTCTATGCTCGTGTGTCATCATATTCTTATCAGAGTTCATCTGCTTGTGGTGAAAAGCGTATATGCATAAGGATCTGGGAGGGTGTGTAATTATGTGCTATTATGTACACACAAGAGCGCGTTTCAGTGGGCACGTCTGCGTGTGTTAAAATCACACGTCCGACAGTGTCTGCTGTGCGAGTCCCTGCCTCAGCTTGTCTGCGCGTGTGCGTGTGTGTGTGTGGGAATGACATTCCCACATTCCTGCCATTTCACAGAGAGCTTGAAACAAAAGCTGAAGGGAGGAGTTGTTAACACAGTAACATTATCAGCTGAACAGCCTGTCTGTATTATCTCGTGTGGTAAACAGCCAAGACAGACAGGGGACTTCCAATCACATTCCAGCTCTGGGTGACCTTGATGTGTGAGGAAACAGACAATTTCACTCCCTCTGCCTCCCACAATCTCACTCCCTCTGATTCTCCCCTCGCTTTGTCTTTCTGTCTTTGTCCTGCTGTCCTGAGCTCACACACATGCAAACACACACTCACACACCTCTGATTGAATACATTTGTGAGGATGTTCCACTGACTTTCATTCCATGACTCCTAAAACTAACCTCAAACCTCACCACTACATGCCTCCTCTTACCTTTACCTTGACCAAAACATCACATTTAAATCACATCACCTTGTCTGCAAGCGTAGCTGCAGTCCTCCGTCACTTTCTACACTGGATACACTCAGCTGCAGCACTGCTCTGCAGTCGGAAAGGTTTATGACAGCACTCACAGCCCAATACACAATCAGTGTAGTTCACACCTAAGTCAGACGAAAATAGACGTAAAATGGTTGCTTCAAGATGTGGCTAAAATGCGGTGTAGATAGGGTGTTAGGGTTCTTTCACATCTACCATACTTGGTGCAGTTCAAATGAAATCTGGTGATGAGGTGAATGGGTTTCAATCGCCCCCTCCACCTACGACCACATGCTATCACGTGGCCGAAGTTCACATGATCACTGCTGATCTATCTCCATGACAACTGAGCAAAGACAATCCACTAAGGAAGACTGTGAGATGCAAGCTCTTAAAAGCTATTACTGTAAGTGGACCTTGAGTTGTTTGTCAAACTTTTTTTGTTTGGTTTAGGCTGGTATAAATGCCATCATTTGAACTCTAGTGCAGACCAAACAACTGCACAGCTTTAAACTGAACTTGAACAATATATGAAACGCGGTTCATTCAGCACAGATTCTGTAATTGAAGACGTGTGAATTTGTCAAATAAAAAGCTTAAAAAAAAACAAAAAACAGACAGGATGTTTGTCTGCTGATTATTATTTGGTAACCATAGTAATACATAGTAATGTGGGGAGTTTTTCCACATTTGTATTTAAAAATGTAGTAAAACGTAATCATTCATGATTTACAGTACGACAGATGAGGTCCAGTAGCAATGTTAACTAACAATACTCACAACCAGCTATTACTTTAAAGAGCTCTTCGTGACCACCAGAGAAGATGAATAAAGCCAAAAATTGCAACGCAGTGCAGCATGACTTGTGGTCAGTTACCAGAATAAATGTTGTTTTTCTGTGGCAGGTCTTCATAGCGCTGCAGGATGACAGGTTGACTAAACCGTTAAATGAAAAAACAGTCGGTCAGAGTGGTTTAATGTTTGCAATTCTTGGTTTTCTTTGGATTTAATAATTATTAAATCATTATTATTAATAAGCTGAACACAAAACAGGCTAGAACAAAAATGCACCAATGTTTAATGTTTTTCTTTAGTCTGGACCAATGGAACTGAACTGCAGGTGTGAAAGCATCTTTAAACACAGCATATTTGTAAGGTATCCATATGATTCTAGTGAAGCGGAAAATCAATGTTTACAGGGTAAGCATGTGTTCCACCTCCACAACCGAGCATTCAACACAAACACACATCTGTGTCCATTTTCCAGTAATGTTTGAACCTTTCCTTCATCTCCTCTCATCATCTATACCTCTCTCTCACTCTCTCTCTCTCTCTCTCTCTCACTTCTTTCTGTCTGGCTCATGTTCCCTCTCTGATGCCCACTGACTCTCCCCTCCTCCCTGTCCCCTCCCCTCACTCTTTGTCTCCAGGTCAGTAGATCAGTTTTCAGTCTGGCTCATTGGGTGATCCCCGCTTTGGTTACCTCGTCCTTCTCACCTCTCGCTTACCCCCACCTCCTCACCTCCCCATCTACTCACCCCATGAGCATATGGCTGGCTGCGCGGCCTGAACTCACGGTGGCTTTTAATAAATACATCAGTGCGTTGGTATCATCATGACAGGGGTCATGGGTCGGTTACAGTGTGTGCGTGTGTAACAGGAAGAAGGAGGGGAGAGCGTGTGTGTGCGCGTTTCTGTTTGTTTCTGGTTGACAGCGCCTTCACCCCTATGACCCTAATGCATGCTGGAGGTGTATGTGTGGATGTGGTGTGTCTGAGTGCATGGAGGGTTGAGTGTGAGTCTATAACAGACGCTCATCATATTTAATCCTGGAGGGATTTCGTTGAAATGAAAAGCTGCTTTTCAATTTTATAATCCAGTAGACCTAATCTCTCCACCAGCGCCCGTCCATACAGTCCAATTAGATGGACAAGACTGGCCGGATGAGTCCTATACACCACAAACTCATCTCCATAGCCTGTCCTTGCTGTGTCACAACATTGTGGCACCCCGCGTCGTGACAACCCAGCACTGACCTTCAACAAGCGTTGCGAAACTGTGCAATGCACAAAAAACTGCGCTGTCAACCCACCTGTTTCTACTGCAGTCTTGGCCTTGTAAACGGCGCATTGATTAGAGTTTGGATGTGTGTGTGTCTGGTTCGATTCAGCCTTTGTGGCACCGCGCTCTGACCCGCCCCCCCTCCACACACACGCTGGTTCCAGAGAGAAAAAGTGCTCACTACAGTAAAAGAAGAAGTCGCACTAGTGAAAACGCTGAGTCGATTCATTCGCAGAGGTCAGTGTGGTGCATGGAAGACGCAAAGGTAGCAGTGGTTGGGTGTTTAGATTTATGGCCTCGCATATGGCAAAGAAAGCGGGAGAATGACAGAAAGGAACAAAGGGTCAAAAGGAGAGGTAAAAAGAAAGGAAAGGACAGTGCTAAGTGCTCATCGAGATAAGCTACACAATAAAAAGAAAGAGATAAAAACCAGAGAAAACTGAAACATAAATGTTGAGTTCAAACAAGCACTATGACCTTTGTTGTGGTTGAGTGAGGACAGCAGAAAAAAACTGTTTGGTGGTGGGGTGGGTGTTGCGTGTGTGGTAGTGGTTAGAGGGTAGAACGAGGCCACTTTGCCCATATTGACTGCAGTGCCATGTGACTGCTGTGATCATTAAAGTGTCCTGATGCCAACGGGTATCCTGATGACCCACATCTCAGCAGTCCACTCTCACTCTGGCTGCCGCCCAAACCAGACCTCCCTGTCTCTCTCTCTCTCTCACTCACTCTCCCTGCCTCTCTCTACTTGGAAGCACGTACACCGACCTTCTCCTATACACTGTCTCCATCAGCATTAGGGCTGGGTATCAAACCTCAACACTTTTCAGGTACCGACCGAAATGTGTCTGCAGTATCAAAAACTACCAGAAAGTACCAAAACGTTGGCTCAAATGTCTTGTCAGAGTTGTAGACTTACAGAACATCAGTACATTTTTTTTCTAGAGAAACAAAGTAAGGTATAATTTTGTTATCTGTACTGAAACTGAAAAAGGACCCCCTTGAAAATGAGATGGTACATCTCAAGGGGTTATTCCTAATAAAGAATTTCCATATAACTCTGGTATCATATTGGCACTAATATCAAGAACTTTCAGATGATACCCACCCCTAATCAAAATACAAAACACACACACTCTTACTCCCCACCCCCCACACCACCACCCCAATTTTCTCCTCTTTCTTTTTATTGGCTTACACTGCCTTTTCTCTATTACTGCTAACCGCTATCTCTTAATCCTGCTCTTGCTCTCTTGAGTACACATCCCCTTTTGCGCTCTTTTACACTCTTCTCCCCTCTTCGCCTGTTCATTTTTGTATTTATTCATGCCCATTGATATGGATATCCTTCCTCTTCCATCTCCTCTCCCTCTCCTGAACAATTTAGATTTAAGAAAGATCCAACACCACTGACTGAGCTGTTTTATCATCTTGTTGCCTCTCTGATGCAATCTTGCTCTTCATCCATGACGCCCAGTTTGTATTACTTGCCTTTTCTTCATTTGTTTCTTTCTTATTTGGAGCACCCTAGTTGGTCTGATGATGTGCTGACTTCAGATGAACAGTTTTTAGAGTTTTCACTGACCCAGTAAAGTAGCTTTGAAATTCAAAGCCCCCCCCATCTCGTTTACTCCATCTTCCTCCCCTCCTAACCTCCTATAATTCTCTCCCACTCCTGATCTAATGCTATTCCAAATTCTGTCAGCATCCCAGTTCCTACATTTGGCACATACTCGCCACCTATTACTCCCTGAGTCTATCTCTCACTTGCACTCACATATAAAATGCATATGCCTTCATGAAATAAGCAGTCCCTCAAGCACAGTGACAGGCACCCACCAACACAAACCTGCTCATGTCGCCAAACTGTTCGAGGTAACAAATTCTGACACGTACGTCAACGAAGTCACGCACAAGCACCCAAAGTCTTAGACACGCACGCACGCACGCACGCACACACGCACGCACGCACGCACGCACGCACACACACAGAGCTGTGTATGAAACCATTGGCTCTTGGATATTTTAGGGGTGGGCTGGGGTGGGCACACTCCACTGAAGAAGAGGAGTTAATTACCCCATAGGATCAATAATTCATTACGCTGTCAGTGCGTGTTTCCATATGTGTGCTGGCATGTTTTGAGTACACGTAAGCATGAACACCAAACTCTCCCAGTAAGCATTTTCTTTCCCTGGGAACGGCAGATTAAGAGGATTGACTCCGTAATGGATTAACCTCCGGAGTGTGTGTGCGTATGCGGATGCGTGCGTGTTCCTGCGTGTGTGTGTGTTGAGCAGGATCAGAGAGCCCATGTATGAATTGATTAGCCTAAGAAGCTCCTCTCCTTCCTTTTTAATGACCACATCAGCACTTTTTCACCACGGGGAGGATAAATGTAGAGCTGTCCGTCAAGAAAATGAGACACCACCCCTTTAAGAAGGGTTAGCTGTCACTCAAACATCACTCTTGGGAGCACTCCCCATGGACTTGGGAGACCCTGCTGTGTCAGTGTGTCTACCATGATAGATGGTGTGTGTGTGGATAGAGGGGTGAGTGACCGTCTCTATGCAGGACTTCAGCTTTTAACTGTAGCTTCCTGAGCAAACACTAAAGCCAGTGCATCCATTATCTATGCAACTGATATTGTTTACGGAATAAACATATATGCTAAATGGAAGTAAGATAACAGCTTGACAAGAAAAACAGAAACACCAAATGACCAATTACCCTGTTGGAAGCAACTATTCGCCCACTCCCTCTGTGTCCTTAGTCCAACTGAACTCCTCAGGGGTTTATACACATGGTCACACACGCACGCAGTCATGCATGTATACACAAATGCACATTCACATATTGTTTGGCTACAGTAGGGGGTTGACTCATGTCCCCCGCATTAGATCTTGTTAAACAGAGGGCTGATGTTTGACACGGAGCGCACACACACTCTGACAGCAGGGTACCGTCACACTGCTCACAGGCTTAGGATGCTGACACAGACACACATGCATGCGCACACACTGACAGCTATTTTGTGCAGATAAAAAGGTGTTTAGACGTTAGCGACGGGTGTGCGGTACAGTATGTCAGCAGATGTGTGAATAAGAAGAGATGAAGCCGAGGAGGAGGAGGAGGAGGAGACAGATATCAGGAGCCAGAGAGCGGACAAAGTGTCAGAAAGAGATTTTTAAGATAGATTTAAATACAGCGAGGACAGAGCAAACCAAAACTGAGGATGCATAGAGACTACGTCATCCCAGTCCCTTCCCAGAGCTCCTACCTGTTTGCTGTACTTGTTCCCAGTCTGGCAGCCATACTCTGAGCATTGGTCAGACCCCAGGGACATGGCATCTGCATTGCCACTGCCCCCACTACTGCTGCTGCTGGAGCCAGCACTCCCCACACAACCCCCACTGCCCACAAAGGTGTTGGAGGGAGGCAGGTCCTGGACCGCCTGGTGCTTCTTTCCCTCAGCTGGGGGGGAGTGGGGCTGTAGATTCACTGCGGGGAGAGGTGAGCTGGATTTGTAGTGCCTGGCCAGATCTGGACTTGACTGGTGTCTCCTGCCACCGCCCATCCGTGGACTGCCGGGGTCGCCATCCACAACACAGTAGCGGGCTGCCAGGCGCTCACTAGCACTGCTCAAATCCTCCTCATCATCATCATTGGCATGGCGACGCAGCCCGTTGACCGTGACGATACCGCTGTAGAGTGATCTGTCTGACTTCCCTCCTCCTGCAGCTGCACTACCGCCACTTCCATTGCGTTTGTCCCGTCGAGGTTTGCGGCCACGGTCTGATCCCCTGCCACAGCCAGCCTGTGGTTGAGCCCCTGGAGGACTGAAGAAGTCTTCCTCTGGCTCCTTCTTACCGGCCTCATAGCCATTCTTGCCCTGAGCGCCGCACTGCCGAGCTGTGACCACAAGGAGGATAACCAGGATGACCGCTGCAGCTCCCGCCAGGACACCAATAGCTACACTGAGGCGCTGTTTCCCTAATGCACGCTCGCTGTCTGGGTCCCCTGCAATGTCCAGTGACAGTGGAGCCATCAGGCTTCGGGCCACCTGGGGTGAGAGGGAGAGCGGAGAGGAACAGGAGAGACAGAAGATGCAGAATGAAGGAGGAAAAGGAACAAAAAAGAGACAAACAATCAATGACAAAAGAGTCCAAAACAGTGACTGTAAAGGATGACACAGTGGGTGTGAGGCGCATAGAAACATCAAACAGCATCTGCAACTTAATTAAACTCATCACTGCGTTTTAGTGGGGGAGCCTCTCTATTATTCCCAGACACATAGCGTGTCACTAAATATATAATTGCTCTTGCTTCCGAGTTGCAGCATTTCAAGTTGCATCTGTAATTCTCCACTTGTGATCTCGCATCATCTGCATGGTACAGGAAATGCCTAGGATTATGCTGTTTAAAGCTGATTAAAAGAATAAAAGGAAACTTTAGACATTGAGGTCATGGGCAGTTAGGAGAGAAAAAGTAGGAGAAACAGTCAATAAATGCACAATAATGACAAGAGACAAGCTATGACTACATCCCCACACAAACACATCTTCTGTCTCATCAATGAACAATGTCCCTATTGTAAACGATAGCGTAGGCGTGGATTTGTTAAGGATTTGCTATCACAATTTTTTTGCACTAAGAATTGGATGGACAGGCAGATAGAAGGCTACTGTAAATATGTGTTCTCTGTCGAATAATTTTTGGAGCCTTTTTCTTTTTATCTCTTCATGGCCTTGAGTTTGTTGTTCTATTAAAAAAATTTAAATTAATAAAATTATTTTATTTTGTATTTGGGTTTAAGATAGAGGAGACAAATCTTCCATTATGAACACATATACAGGAGCTGAGGGCACACACGTACTCACACACACACACACACACACACACACACACACTCTGAGCTTGTACACTAATAAAAGGATCATTACAAGAAAGTGGGTTATACTGAGCACAAACATAGCCATTACTGGTTATGGAGCCTTGCTCGACAGGAGACAATGAGGCTGTGGAGTTGGTCTGCAGAGCCCTGCTGGTAATATGGGGCAGGGTCATAAATCTGAATATATCTAATCAATACATAGCAACTATGATGGCAGAATCATTATGCAGTGACAAAATACAGAAACACACATACACACACACACACACACACACACACACTGAAATGTATGCATGCACCTACACAAGCCCACACAGAGTGTGAGCTGTCCGTTAGTGAGACAGCTAATTCTGCCGCCTTGACATCTCGCCTCAGAGCTCATACAACAATTCCTTTGGCCTGTCAAGGCTGGAAATTATATACTCATGTAATCCCTGCTGCCTTAAGAATGGTGGGTAATAAGGCTTGCAGGAATAAATGGGAGACGGACGGAGAGTGAAGGTGAGAGAGAAGTTAAAATTAAGCCCCCCTGGTTTGCAATAACCAAATAATATAACTAGAGTATAACCTGGAGTATTGGTAATACTGCAGAGAGTGCTGCTCACTCAGCTGCACTGTGCGACTTGCTTATTGCATTATCCAAGGCATATTAGACTTACTCATACAGAGCCACATTATTCACTCTCACTTCTCGTCACCCCCAAGCTAAGAATGGGGAGTGTTATATTTCATTGTTTCATCACCATCTATCTCTGGGTTAAGTTTCATTGTTTTTGAGCGAGTTGTGTTGGTTCTATTCCATTATTCTGCTTCCACTGCAGAGGGCCTCTCCGCCAGGCTCCGCTCTACCCTCAGTCCCATTGTTCTTCTTTTGCCTGCAGTATTCCTTTCCATTCTCATTCTGCTGGGCATCTCTCTGGCTTAGCGCATCCCTGCGCTGTCTGCGGTATTGTGTGTGCAACACAGGGAGAGAAAATTGCGATGCAGTGCCATATGTGCATATACTATGTGACAGTGCAACAGCCAAGTTTGTGCGTTTGGGAGTGTGCGTGCAGGCATATGTGACAGAGAGAAACAACAAAAAGTGCAAGGTGTATGGTTGTGAGTTAAGTCACATGCTTGTGTGTGTGTATGAGCATTTGAGAAGAAGAGATGTCCCACTGAGTGCAAGCTATGTATAGCCATCCTAGTGCAGGTGTATATACTGTAAGTGTGTATAGGCACACGCAGGAAAGTTAAATGTTCAGCAGGATAAGCGCAGCGGCCACCTCTACCGCTGAGTGCATCCCTCTGACGCATCCTGAACTCCCAGTGGAATCTTCCATTCTGCTGCATGAGCTTTGTTCCGGCTGGGCTTAACACCACCATCTATCTGTTACACTCTCCAAGTATTCTGTTATCTGCATGTCGCTGCAGATGCCGATGCTGTGACCAAGACAAGAAGTTCTCCCCTGACCACACTATTGACCCAAGCTTAGAAAGTGCCTGATCATAGTTGTAGCTCAGTGCATTCACAGCTTATCATAAGAACAGAGAGCTGCAGTTTGGTAATTGTTAGCTATTAATTATATTAATAGAAAGCTGACTGTACATATTTAAAAACATGGAATAAATCCCACATTTCAAGATTATAAAAACGTCTTGATCTGGGATGAAGCACAAATTGTAAGAATGTGAAAATATTATCACTAAAAGCCTTAATCAGATTCACAGTACAGCGTACTTCTGATGAACAAAGCACCTTAAAGTTTCCCAAATGACAACCATGTCTAAAATTTCACAACTATTTCTAATTCCATTTTCCTCTAGCTCAAACTCTGCAGCATCATATTGTAGCTAATTACCCAACATGTGGTTCACCCAGTACTGTTGGATAGAAAAGACTGGAGTCATTTTCTGCGTCGGTGCTGCAGCAGTAGCAGCCGTTTTCCTTCCCTAATTACATCTGGCATCCATCCACCACTCAGTTTGACTTCATTATGAGATGGAGGTATTCTCTCTTCAATGACTTCTACTCAATTACTCCGCCAAGTTCCTCCCTACAATCAAACTAAACTGTGCATATTGTAATCAAAGACGGCTTTTATACTGGCTTGGACATATTACACCCTATTGTTCCATTCAATGGCCCCGGTCATTTAGGCACTTTGCTGTTAATTCCACATGTCAACACCATTGTTCCAACGCTTACCAAGTGTTCTATTCTAATCCTCACCCCCTTGATTGTTCAATTTGTACTTTTCATTCTACTCTTAAATGACACCGTTACATTCATGAGGTGTTCTACTTACTGGCTAGTGCTCTAGTTCTATCTGTACTCACTTGTTAGTATTTGTTAAAGTGCCATGAAACACAAAGGTTTTTGGACGTCAAGTTGTCTCCATATGAGGTGAGTCAAGACTCTCAGGCTGTGATTATACAGGATGTGCTTTTCTCCTGCTAAAACACAGGATTTAGCTTTAAGTCTCGTTCAAAACTATGGCTGAGAACTCAAAAGGGCACACAAAGCCCAGTGTTATTGTAGTTGCTATGCGACTGCCTAGAATAACTATAGAGTAACATAATTGAAAATGGGAAATCAACTATTACTCACACGGAAATCATATACATTCCCCGAGCTGCTTCTATTTTATTCTCTGTTTGAGACAAGTTGAAACACCCAGGTAAGCACCACAAAATCACCACATGCATAGTTTGCAGTAGAAGAAGCACTTGCTGAAAACATCTGCACTGTAAGGCGTGTCCTCAGAGATCACAATCTTTGGCTGATTTTTTCACACAGGTCAGACAGAGTGCAATAAAACACTTTTTTTTAGTGTTTTGATGCAAAAGGGACCTATCAAGGTATTTAAAGGTGGCATGGTATTTTGGGGTACCAACAAAATCAGTGCTTTGACACATTTTTGGAGATTTTTGACTCTTATCTGTCTGACCGTTCTTTTCCTCTCAAATGTCTCAGAGCTAATGTTGGGTTGCACTGTTTACGTCACGTTACATGCACAGACCTGATAGTTGAAGACCTTTTCCTCAGAGAAAATATGAGAACGTGTTTCAAGTGGGGGTTAAAGCCACGAGCTGTTAGTCTCAGAACAAACACTGTAACCACAAGGCCACTGAGCCGATTTAATTATTAGTCAATACAAATTACTTTGCCCATCGTCAGAGACGAAGTTTTAGTAATTATTACCTGCCTGCATTTATAGCTTAGTTGGACATTTTTTCAAGCATAATGGGAAGTTCATTTGATTAATACAATGAGGGCAGAGAAGAGAGAAAGATTTCCACCAGCATAGCATAAGCTAAATTTGAACTCATGCTGTTGCAGTTATTTCTGGTATCTCAGTAATGTATTTGAGTCTAGTCAATTACCTATTCACCTCAGTATAGATCTTTCGAGCCAACTCTAATCTTGCTGTAAAGTCCTTCCAGAGGACCACACAGATGTATTCAATAATAGCAGATGTATCAGTACACATGTATTTCACATTCCCTTTATTCCCACTGTAAACATTATTCGTTTAGAGTTTATACTTGTTTTCAGTTACTTTCCTCTACATCTGACCACTTCTGTTCTGCTCAGAATCGCTGCATAACACAATGAAAACTCCTAAACCTCATCAATATTCAGGCCTATAGTGAAGAGACGCTGCTAAAGTACAACTTCTATTCAAATTAACATACTTCAACCTACACTGTATTACAAGGCCAAAACTGGGACAGGCCCATCTCTCTCTCTCTGCCTCTCTAAAACACTCACCCCTAATGCTCTCTCTCTCTGTCCCTCTCTCCCTAACACACACACCCACACAGACACACACACACCTAATGCTCTAAGCTCTGAGTTCAATGTACCATAAAAGAGGAACCACTTCAGTAATAACAGTTTTTTAACCACATAGTCATTATAAGAATGTATGCTGGACAAAGAACATCCAAACTACAAAGAAGCTGGCATTGCCAATAGCCCTCAAAAGAGAAATTGGGTTCTTTATCTGGGACAAATATAGACACAATTATTTCCTCAAAATGGGCAGGAAATTGCAACACCATGCAGACTGTAAAAATTGTGCATTTATCTCATTCTATCAAGAAAATAATCTTCTTACCAGTTTAGTTGAAACAGCTACAATCAGTTGCCATTACCACCCTCCTCCATTGTAATGCGTTATCAGAGTAGCCATTATTCGAACGGCTCAAAGGCCTGTATCATCACTGTCATTATTGGTTATCATTACCAACTCTGTGGAACAATAGAGGTCTGCACACACCAAAATAGGACAGCATATATATCTTTATATGTATAGATTACCTGTGCATCTACTAGGGTAGCATTGGCCAAGCTCTCGTTGATGAAGACATGAACCAGGGCAGTGGCACAGAGAGAGGGTGCCCCACTATCATTGACCCGGACCACCAGGCGATGCAGGCCTCTGTGGCGCCGCTCCAGAGGTTCTGCCAGGGTGATCACTCCATTGGTGTGGCCAATCTCAAACAGTCTGAAGGGATTTCCCCCTACTAGAGCATAGCGAAGGTCAGCATTCGGGCCAGTGTCTGAGTCTAGGGCTGTTACAGTCCTGACAATGGTGCGGGCACTGCTGGCAGGTGGAAGGAGGGTGTAGGACTCATTGGCTGGAGAGGTGATTGAGGGGGCGTTGTCATTTTCATCTGTCACAAACAGCGAGACCGTGGCCGTGGCAGTTTTGCGGGGCTCCCCTCCATCCACAGCCCGGACACGGAAGGTGTAGGTGGAAAGCTTTTCACGGTCAAACGATGCAGAAGAGAAGATAGTTCCCGTGTTGTTCTCAATGGAAAACACCTCTTCTCGCTCTTTCTCGCCTTCTTCCCCTTCCATCTTCTCTCCTGTCTTCTTCTCATCACCTCCATCCATCTCTACGAACAGACTAAGTTCTGCATTCTCGCCTTCGTCAGCGTCAGTCACTGTGACCATCCCAACTGGGCTGTTGGCAAGCAGGTTCTCTTTCACATAGAATGTAAAGATTTCCTGAACAAACTTTGGTGCGTTGTCATTGCGGTCGGTCACCTGAACGACAACAGTCGCAGAGCCTTGCAGAGAGGGGGTACCCTTGTCCTTCGCAATAACCCGGAGTTCATACCTCTCTCGCTGCTCACGGTCCAGAACCCCGGTGGCACGAATATCTCCATTATCTGCATCTATGTAAAATGGCCCATTAGCAGCAGGGTCCAGGGAGTAGGCAATCTCTGCATTCTTGCCGCTGTCTGCGTCTGTGGCTACCACAGTGACTACCCTTTCACCAGGTGAGTTGTTCTCAGCAAAGTGGACCTCCACGACGCTCTGGGCAAAGGCTGGGGCATGGTCATTGATATCTACCACTCGCACCATCAGTGAGCTGTTGCTGGACAGACTGGGGCTGCCAGAATCTACTGCCACAATGGTAACACTGTACTCTTTGGTGGCCTCGTAGTCCAGCAAGGCAGAAGTATGTAAGAAGTATTTTTTCTTATTCCTGTGAAAATAATTAGAAAATATATTTCATGAATGTAGCTGCTACCCTACACGGAAATAATACAGGTCTTGTCCCCAAAGTACTCAAACACAATACTAATGCTGCTCCCTCTTTGTCGATTAGCTGACTTATCAGTCACCAGGGTGTTGGTTGACTAAAAATGATTTTGTCAGTAGTCATTGTGTTGGTATTTTTATGGGGGATGTTCTATTATATGCTAAAGAAATATCAAAAAATAGTTTCCATTTTAATTTTCACACAGCCCAAGGTGACATCCTCAGATGTCTTATGTTCTCTGACCATCAGTCCAAAGCCCAAAGATCTGTAGTGTACACTGATTTGAAGCAAAGAAAAGCAGCAAATCCTCACAGTTGAAAAGCACATTACCAGAGAATTATTGGAGTTTTTGCTTGAAAAATGACTGAAACGATTAATCGATTGTCAAAATAGATGGCAATTAATTTTCTGTCAATCGACTGATTGATTAATCAGTTAATCATTTCAACTCTAATATGCTTTGGTCTTTAATACACATTCGATTTTTAGAAATCTTCCTGCACGACTGCAGTCATCTGCAGAGAGACAATAATACTGGAGAAACCGTGACTGATTTTTTAATTAAATCAACTAATCAATTTGCTGAAGACCTCTCATGATTATTACTTCAACAAAGAATTTCTTTAGTCGAGGACAGCCCTACAGTCGATACAAAAACCATACAGGTGTCATAAGCAGTAGCAGTAATATCCTAAGATGGCCTTCTCCATTTCCCCCACTACCTCCATTCAATAGCTTCAGGAAATATCTTTACAACTGACTTAAGGACTTCGACATTTGCTGCCTGACCTGCTGGAATAATATCACTAAAAAGTCTAAAACCCTTGACTTTAATGAATATTTATGCTCAAACTTTACAGATTGAATGGTACTGTAACTAAACTGTAGCCTTAGTGAATGAGTGGCACTACCTGAACCAAGTTTAAATGAAATCTGAATACAACAACGTCTGGGCCACTCTTCTCTGAGGAAAATATAAATTGCAGAAATGCCCACTGGGGCTGTGGTGTGGGTGAAACTTATAGCAACTGCATGCTGAATGTGTAGTTGTCAAGATTAGAAAACATATAGGATAAAAACAGTACCTGCCCCTGATAAAAAGACATACATAATAGTTTTAAATTTGGTAACACTTTACACAAATGTATATACATACCATATCTTGAAATAAACATACACACTTAATAATTCTGAATCAAGGACTGTAGCTATAAGATACTTGAGAACAAATTGCTAAATGGCATGTTGGCAGTCTAATAATTCTGGCCATTTTCTTGATGAATAACAACCAGTTTTAAATTAATTGTTCCTGGTAACTTTGAATCAGGTGCTTAATGGCACATATCCAAATAGTATGTGCTTATGCATGTTAGTTAATGTTTATGTCCCCCCTCAGGTAAAGTGATGCATCATGCTGAGCTATTATTTAAAATGCATCATTACTTCATGATTACCTTGCCATTATTTACAATTTTTGTGTTCCCTTAATAAAAGAAGTGCATCCTCCTACCATTAATGACTGTAACTTACTGTGAGGGGTTACATTTGGTTTGGCTTACCTGTCAAAGGCTTCATCTGCAGGTAGGGGTGGGAGTACTGTTTCACCAGCTGGCTTCAGCGTGAATGGGACGTCTCCTACAACTGTGCACGTCACAGCCCCATTCTCTCCCTGGTCTCGGTCTGACACCTGTACCAGAGCTACTGGTGTGTCCACGAGAACGTTCTCTGGTACTAATGCCGCTCCATCTCGGACAGGGATCCGTCCAATCTTTCGGATCTCTACTGCTGGGACATTGTCATTTTCATCCCGGACAGCCAAAACTACAGTGGTGCGGTCAGTGCGGGGTGGCTGACCCCGGTCTCTGGCTGTTACTGTGAACCTCAGTTGAGCCACTTCTTCCCTGTCAATCCTGTGAAGAACGCTCAGCCATCCAGTTGCCTCGTCCAGCCGCAGGAGTCGCCTTACAGATTCAGTGGCAGCTCCAAAGACATACTCCACCTGCCCATTAACTCCAATGTCACGGTCTGAAGCTCTGACCTGGAGGACAGGTGTACCTGGAGGAGCATTTTCTGCCATTTCTGCCTCATATGTGGACCTCTCGAACTGTGGGCTGTTGTCATTCACATCAGTGATGGATACACGAAGCAGGGCTTGGGAGGAACGTGGTGGGTTCCCTCCATCTCTAACCCTGAGGACGAGCTCATACGAGTCTTTTTGCTCACGATCCAATGTGCCTTTCACAATGAGCTGTGGTTGTTTTTCACCATCTGGTATATCTGCAACTTGTAGTTCAAACACAGTGCTCCTGGCTCCTCCTCCATTATCTCCACTTCTACCCCTCCGGTCCCCAAGTCCATCTACTCTAGTAATGGGGTTTCCTCCTGCTGTGCGTCTTGTTGAACTTGACCCAGCTCCACCATCTTGGATCAGCTCATAGCGGTCAATGCCATTTCGCCCAAAATCCCTGTCTGTTGCTGTGGGCAGCAGGTAAAGGGTTCCTATTGGGCGATTCTCCTCAACTGAGAGCTGGAGCACAGGTGAGGGGAAGGAAGGTGTGTTGTCATTGATGTCTGTTATGACCACACGGCCTTCAAACAGGTCTACCCAGCTCTGCAGTGGCCCTATCACTGACACCTCAAAGTCCAAGAAACACTCATTCTCATCAAAGATCATCTGGCACTGTGGGAGCTTCTCTCTGTCGATGCGCCGCGGGCCTGTTGTCAGCTCACCTGTCACATTGTCAATCTTAAAGAACTCTGATCCGCTCTCCAGGGCGAAGGTGACATCCCCGCTGCCTGTACCTGCCGTGAGGCCCAGGTCGGCGGCCACGTTGCCAATCTTGACGTCAGGTGGGCCCTCCTCCGCCACCCGGTACCGGAGAGCTGAGTCGGCACCCGGTAGCTGAGTCAGCAGCTGCAGCACTAAGACCACGAGGCAGAGAGCCTGCGCCGCGGAGGAGTGCACTGCACCAAGCCTCTGCATGGCTCCTTCTTCCTCTCGCCTCTCTCCTTTTCGCTCTGTCTGTCTCTCAGCTGCGGCTTGTCTCTTCTTTATTGGTGTTTTGTGGTCTGGTGTACCTCACAGCGTGGGTGTTTGATTTATCCTTTCTTGCCTTCTCCCTGCCGCTCTCTGCGGACTGCCGCCTGAGGTCCGGGGAAAAGCTTCCGCACTCTCACTGTAGTTCACTTCAGCGGTGCAGGCTCCTTTCTCTTATTCTCCTCCTTTGCTCAGCAATGCTTTTTCAACTTCTATAATAATAATTTCGTTGTCTTGCTGGGCTGTTCATGCCACAAAGATATCAAAAAATCCATCCTGCTGCGAAAAGAGAAAAAAACTAATTCATCAGCCTTTGATTAGCCTAATCCTCTTCACTCTTTCTTACTCCTTTCTTTCCCCTAAAACCGGAGAGCTATCCCGTTGTCACACGAGGACACTTATCAGTTCATAATGTCATTTATAAGTTCTTTTTATTCCAGTCACATTTGGGACAGCGGCTTTTCTCGCGTTTTTCACAGTTAGAAACTGCAATGCAGCACCACACAAAAGGAAAAAAAAACACTGCTCGGCTCTCCGGACGCCGAGGAAAATTAACTCACATCCCCAAACGAGGAATACAAATCAGTTTGAAAAAAGTCTTTGGGATGCTGCTACTGGATCTTTTCTTACCTTCAGATCCAGCTGCGTTTTCCTCTTTTTTTCCCGCAGTGGAGCAACGTGCCAAGCCGTCGGATTCCCTCACGCAAGTTATGAGGAGACAAGAGTGCTTTTCAGAGCGAGTTTCTCATAATATGTTTTTCTCATGAAACAGAAAATAAGAGCTTCTCTTGATGGGATAAAAGGGAGATCCCAGCATCATCATCAATTTAGCATAATCCTGTGCAGCCTGTGTTCGGGATGTATGTCTCGGTGATGGACCGAGTGTAGATGCGTCTTTTTCCAAGAGTCCCGCATTCTCTCTCTCTCTCTCTCTCTCTCTCTCTCTCTCTCTCTCTCTCATCCACATGCGCCTCCTCCTCCTCTGGCTTTTTTTCCCCTCTCACCTGCACTGCTTGGGACTGCTGCTGCTGCCGGTCTCAAGCGATGCTGCAGTCTCTCTCTCTCTCTCTCTCTCTCTCTCTCTCTCTCTCTCTCTCTCTCTCCTCGCTACTGCAACATTTTCCCCGGCCGTGTAACTCGATCGCTGAGCTGTAACGGGAGAGGCAGCAGAGGCGGTGTTGGGTCGCCGTGTGTGTATGTCGGTTACCAGGGACAGACCTCACCTCCCCTTGTCATATAGGAAGATTAAATGGTTTGGTGTCCCGGCTGCTGACAGCTCCTGGTGGGAAAATATCTTTATTCACACATTCATACAAAGGACAAAGAGAGACGGGAAGAAAAGAGAGTGATCTGGCTTTAATACAAGTCAGCCCAGTGCTCAGTCATATTTCTGCTGGTGCAGCTATTTTGCTGGGGCAAGTGTAGAAGGCTTCATTCATTCTTTTTTGAAAGAGACAGGAATTGTCACATGCTCTCTAAAGTAATGGAACATTGCTATAATATTCATTCACAGTAATTTGTACTGTAGGCTAGTGGTACACATAGTAGGCTACACTGTCTAATGGTCTAGCCTGATGGTATACCTTGCCTACAATATATAGGCCTATATATACGCTATGTATTTATTATGCTATATTTATTTATTTATTTATTTATAACACTCAGACATGCTTTCTGCTATTTCTTTGTCGGCAGTAACCCTCCACCTCATACATACACACCAACATGCACACAGTGCTGTGAGGATGTTGTCTCTCGGCGGACCGACCTGCTCGGTGAGGAGCGCAATGCAGCAGCGGTCTGCTGCTATTGAACACTGCCGGGGCTTCCACGCTGCCGCTCTGTTAAACCCCCTCTGCATTTCTAATTTCCAAGCCAGTCAGGCCGTTCGTAGGACCAACTGTGCTGCCCGGCCTGGCTAGAAAGTATAGGGAGTTCCCCCAACATAATGTTATTGACCGAGAGAGAGTTCTGTGCACCAGCTATTAGTGAACAGTTTAAGGCTGGCAGAGAGTAAACAAAGAGTGACAAACTGCAAAGAGAGGTCACATATCTTTCTCTCTCTCTCTCTCTTTTTTCTTCCCCGCATGACTCCTCCTCTATTTCTCGCTGGCTTTTCTTTTTTTCTCACTTCCTCTCTTTCTTTTCCATCCCGCACTCTCTCAGCTGCATCAGGAGGAACTTGCTTTTGTTTATGGGCCTTTATGCTTAGCATTCCAGGGGCATCGGCACGCGCCTGCTCCAAGCGCACCCACGCCCTCTGTCGTTCGACCCGCGCGCGCTTTTATTTCCCTCGAATTCAGTCGCGCGTCACGACCTGTGGTGTGTGTGTGCACGCATTAGCATGCATGAGAATTTGGAGAAGAGTGGAGAGAAAGAAAGTTTTAGAGAGAGAGAGAGAAAGAGAGAGAGAGATGTATGTGCATGTTTGTGTGTAGCTTTGCTGTCTGGTCAGTTCACTTTTACTTCAGTTGATTTAGGAAATTGAAGTCAGATTTGACCTAATGAAAAAAATCATCTAGTAAAAATCTGTTGGCCTGAGCATGCTGTTATTTCCAACCCATTAAGATATAATTGAGCATGAATCCCCTTTCATCAGCAAATGAACTGCAGTTTCAATTTGCATATTGAATGAAAAGTGTTGTTTGTGCGTGTCTGTGCTTCAGTGCACATGCGCTTGTGTGTGTTCTAGTAAAAAGCAGGATGTTCTTTGGAGAAACATAACCTGGGCTGACATCCATTATGGCCTGAAGGCCTAATCTACTGTTTGTGCCATCACAAAAGCGGATCACAGCTTCACCACATGTTCTACAAGGATAACTGGAAAAAAATGAAGACAATCTTGACATAATTTGGTAACATTTGGCAACTGCAATTGTTTGTCAAGTATCAGGGATCAAGTTTGTCAGATATCATGATAACATTTTGAGCTCATTCCGCAGGCTTTTTCGAGGCATTGGTCTTAGACAGTGCATTAGTGGATACGTAACTGTCCGTCTGGCTTTGTAGCCTCTTTGTTGGGTTAGTGTAGCAGCGGCAAAAATACAAATCAGACTCAGAAAAGGCCTTTTCTGTAGCAACTTCCAGCTGGTAGATTTTAGTGCTCTCATTTCAAACTGCTGACAGAAAATAACTTTCACATTTGAACGTTCAACAGCATCAGTTCATGGGTTGAATCCCAACAGCAGGACGGTATATGTAGGAATGACTCCATGTTCATCATAATAGAGGAACATGTTACCCAGTGCAACAGTGTGGCTCACTGATGAGTTTTGAATAGTTTTTGGACAACAATGGTGGTCCATGGCACAGAGGAATAAAATGCTTTGGCTATACAGGCAATGTTCTACTATTTTATAATCCATTTAATTTAGATTTCAGTGAGAATTATTTTATAATCACATTCATCCAGAATTCCGTACAGACCTCAGCTGAAACTCAACCAGCTCTTACAAAGTTCACTCACAGTTTTTACAATCTATGTTGCAATGTCTTTATCTACCATTTTCTTTGGTGTCCTGCCATTTTCCACACATGCAGCATACATGAGCATTGCTATTTGTTTACTGATTGCTGTCTGTTTCTGTTTTGGTGCAGGCAGGCACACACATGAATTCTTGCTCTTAGATTTGAGGGTCTGTCTAGTGACACAATGCTAAATGTAGTGTACTTGTGGCACAGTTTGGTTGTTAGAGCAATAACAGTAATGATGGAACCTCTAATTAGCTGCTTTAAACTGTAGTAATCATATCCACGGAAAAACTCTGCATCAAAGGCCTTAATGACTACAAGCCTGTCACTGTGACCTCAGTGGTCATAAAGCCCTTTGACAGTCTTGTGTTGACTCACCCGAATCACATCGCTGACCACCTACTGGACCCACTGCAGTTCATCTCCTATGCAGACCAATACAAGCCCAGGGATTTATGGAAGGATCCTGCCTGGTGGTGGACGTTAGCTCAGCGTTCACCGCTTTGATCCATGAACTGCTTCACGCTAAGCTCTCCCAACTCACCATGCCTGCGTCCACCCATCATGGGATCAGCAGCTTTCAGATAGGTAGAAGAGAGCAAATGAGACTGGGAAAAGCCAAATCCAATACCCTGACAATCAAAATATGATCAAAACAGTGGAGATGACTTGAGAGGGAGGTCCCCATCTCTGCATGCCTTTACCTTACTTAGAACTGTGATCGCTGTGGCGACCTTCAAATTCCTGTCAAGCACATGGATCTTAACTAAAGTAGAAAGCCTATGAATACTCTATTGTACAAAAGGCCAGGTGGAGAATGCACTTCTTGAGCTAGTGCAGGAAAAATACCCTGTGAAAGCAACTGTTGGTTTAGTTCTACACAAAATTATTGAGTCTGTCCCGACCTTTTCTGTGTAACTGTCAGGTATGGCTGTGCCACCAAAGAGGATATACCGTATACTATCAGTTTGCGGTGAGGCAGTGATGAAGCTCACAGAGATGTAACTCATCAGGATGGGAGCAAAGTCTCCAGTTGGAGTCTTCAGGCCAAGTTTCTTAAGGAAAGATGAAAATGTAAGAACTGGAATAAAGACAGTGGTTGGGAGTTAGGCAGATTTATGAGGGGTGAAACAAGAAATAAGGGATGGCGGATCCGCCACACCATGACCACATACTTAAATTCCTTCCCTCTGTCAGGTGTTTAAGATCATGGAGCACCAAATCGATCAGACATGACAAGAGGTTTGTCATATATGCTATCAATTTATTAATGGTTAGCCTGAAGTGACGGTAAACCCAATGGCTAACAATACGTTTATTGTGAAATTGTTATACTGTATATATTATCTATTTGCCCAGACCATGTGACTGCACCAATTTATCATCCTCTACAATATATGAAGAGCACAGACAGAGAAGTACAGAGTAGGCAGGACGCTCATGTCCTTCACTGTGTACAATGCCCTAACACAGGACACTCAGTAGCCGGCGCACTCTTCTTTATGGTGTGCTAAAAAGGCAGCGTCAAGGTTGGTAAAGCTAAATTGCTCAATAATCCGGTCAAGAACGCCAGCTCCGTTATAGGCCTGAGTCCAGATTGTCTAGAAGTAGACTGAGAGTGGGATAGGGACCAAGATTGAATCAATCCTGCTTAACGCCATCTTCTCTATGGTGGTGATAGAACCAACAAAGTATAACACCTTCAGCGCCAACGTGGGTCTCAGGCCTTCCTTTTTACCCTCACACATTTGTTCTATAATAGTTCCAGCAACTCCGACCCCATAGTTTTAAATCTCTGGACACACATGCACACTCTAGGTACACAGGTTGTCAAAATAATGTAAACACTTCATTAAATTGGACTCTAAAATAACTTAATAACAACTGCAAACACTGCTACAGAGGTGGTCCGTATTAGGCGGAATGCCAATTAGTAGCTTTTGTCAGCTAGATGAGGCCTGGTAATCAGAAGCTTGATGTCTTTTCAAAGCAATATGAAACAACTACTGTAACAGAGCTTTAAAGAGGCTAAATCACTTGTGCTCTAACGGCAGGAATATCAGTCTAAAAACTGTTAAAATATTTAACAGGTCCAGGGGAGAGTCTCCAAAATCGTGACAGCATATGCCAACACAGACAAACTGCAGTGACAAAGAGGAACAGCAGTCACAAGCTGAAACTAACCAACAGGGATATGACACATATAAAGTACAGCGGGTTGACAAATACTGCTAATTGTCCTGCAACCTAATATGGCCAGCTGTTGTAATATTGTATTACTTTGTTGAAATCCTTTTTATTTGATGTGTCTATATGATTATGTTACATCTCCTGTGCATGCTGGTATATAATGTCATAATAATGATATATTTTAATTACCGACATACTTAGGCATGTATATATTGTTATACATAATTTGTGTATCCTTGATCTATATCTTATCTGATCTATAACTGTTTTCTCTTTGGCTGCTTTGACGTCTAAAGTTACCCCTGGGGATCTTTCTTAGCTATCACATCGCATCGCATAGTATTCTGTTTACGTGTGGACAAGGCCTTAGACTCTCTATTTCTCTGTGAGCAGGCAGTCACCAACTCAGCAAATAATACAGTAGAAGTACACATGATAGATAAGATGTCTATTGAGTTGATGGTAAATAAACCTAGGGTGCTGTTCAAACAGCCTGGCAGAGCAGACAGTGCTACAATTCTATTTCTGATTTTTATTCTGATCTATGCGCTGTGGCTTTGCCCCCGAGGACATGTGCAGTAGTTTTCTAGACGTTGACGTCACATATGCACAGATTATTTTACCTTTCATGTTTTTAGAGAATAGTAAGAGTTATTTTGTCATATTTTGTTTTTCTCCCAGTGGACAAATCAGAAACAATCTGCACAGGCCCACAGAACAAATCTACAGTGGCTGTGACCACTGTGAATGTTTATGACCCCTTTGGGATTTATTTTCAGCACTAGCAGGATGGAATGACTGCATAGACTCCACCAATCCCCACAGGGAATTCCCAGGTCAGGTGGGAGATGTAGTGCCTCTAACTTATCCTGGTGTATCTGCCCAGGCTCTCATCACTGTCTCAACTTCACCTGGTAGGCTGGAAAGGCAACTGATCATATTTAAGTGGCCTAACATCAATACTCTTTGAAAGATACAGGTTTTGTGTTTGTACCTTAATGAACGATGAGAATTGAATTACACTTTGATGTACTGTTAAGCGAAGAACCTTGTGAGACCTTGTGAATTTACTGTTTTAATCTCAATGAAGGATAGCTTCTTGTTAATAATAACACACTGGGGATAGCTGCAACAATAAAATTTGAATCTTTGTCTTTCGGAGAAGTTTGATTCAGAAAGAGAGACTACAGTACACCATGTCAAATGTCTTAAAAGCTGGCTATCACATTAACTTTATCAGCTGAGGATTTATGTTGTTTAGTAAACAATCAGCACTTTCTGCAGAATAATTAGGACACAACAAAAACAAACAACAATGAAAAGTTCAACCACCACTGTCTCTGTCCTACATGACTTTATCATATTATTTATTTGTTTCCAAAGGGCTGAATCATTTCCTCTTGCCTCTGTGGTCACTGAGGCATTGATTTTGTCTTTTTAATTTCTTAATTCTTTAGTAAAATGATCTTTTAGATCTTTAAACAGGGCCATATGAGTATTGGAGGGGATCCTCAGTGCAGTTAGAAGTGCAAAATCCGTAAGTTTTCAAACTGACTCTTTTATTCATAGTAGGGGTATTTCACTTATGTGCTTTGAGAAACATGCCAGAAATCCCATCAACCACAATAATTAATTAATTGCAATATATATTGTGATTCTGATTCATTGCAACATACGTGTATTTGGATTCTGATGCTGTTTTAATGGACCTGGGAAAGAAACTGTCACATTGCCGAGGGTAAATCTCAGAAGTGAGCCTAAGCTGAGAGAGAAAGAGAGAGTTGGTTCTACTTTCCTCTCTCTCTCTCTCACTCAGCCATTCTCACCTCCACAAGCATGCACGCATCCACCCACACAATCACATACACACACACACACACACACACACACACACACACACACACACACACACACACACACTAAATTATGATGCAGGAAGTGGAAGTCATTTCACATGCATACAAAACAAACTTGGTCTCAAATATGGATCCACAACATACATAATTGCACACATGCTATTCTTGTTTCCTTTTACTATCTCTCTCTGTCTCTCTCTTACTTAAATCAGACATGCATGCATGCACACAAGCACGCACACACACATGCATGTGGGCACTAACACACACATTCTCTCTTCTATTACAACTTTTTACTTCCCACCTGTCAGGTCTGGAAGAAAGGTATAAGAGCAGATAGGTCTTGACAGAGCAGTGAGTATACGCAATGCATGTGCGTACACACACATACACACAGATGCAGACACACACATACACACACACCGAAGTCAGTTACTGATTTATTTCCTAGTGATCCTTCATCTCTCTGAATTCCTCTCCAAGGCTTCCCTCCTAACCCTCTCTTATACTGTCGATAAAGATGTCTCCCATTCTTTTTTTCATCCTTTTTCTGACAAGACATTGAGAAAGGTTTCACACTCTTTTCACTCTTTACACTCAAGCTTACATTATATTATAGCTCTTATCTCTCTTTGAAAAAATAAATACATTAAAGAAATCCCTCTTGATCCACCATGGTGGCCATTTGCTTTGTTAATGCATTTCAATTCAGCCAGCTTTGCTGCAGTGGAAAGCAAAAAAAAAAAAAGCATTTATAATGCTGAGCAAAACTGTCAGCATTATTGTGAAAATCCAGTTTATGTCAGTGTTTTATATTTACCTGCAGTTCTACACCATAAGAGTTAAAACGTGCATATACAGTAGTTTTTAACAACTGCTCAGTCATAGAAACTGAAAAGAAATGAGTGAACAGTAAATTATTCAGTTAACACTCCACGTAACTGAAAATATTAATGCAGAATAAGACCGTGGAACATACATAAGGCTCATGCTTTTGAAGAAATCCCCACATTTTCATTTTATTTCCACCCAGCTATTGTGTCCCACACATCAAAAAGTTGTTGCGTTTCCTGCTTCAAGAAATCACTAATCATCACAGTTTACAGTAACTAAAGAGAAAAAAAAAAGGTAGAAAGCACAGATGGCCTGCTGGTTATGCACCAGAGTAAAATAAACATTAAATAATCAAAGTATAGTGTTTGCTCTCCAATTTTCACCCGTCCATTCCATTTTGTTAATCTGAGTGTGATTTTGTATGTGTTTTTTAAACACACATAACACATAAACTTCAAAAAATTATCTTTGAAAAACAAAAGTTGGCAACATCAAGTCCTTAACTTACAGTAGTTATATTAACATTGGCATTTATATAAGGAGTTACTTCTTTTTTAATAAGTTTAAGAATATTAATATAATGCGCTTATGTCAAGTTCTTTTGAATTTGAATTTGCCTTTACTGTCTCCCCACCCACACACTCACACACACACACACACACACACACACACAATATATACAATGTCTCTCACACTTGCCAATAATAATTTAATTCAAGCAGTCTTAACAACAGCCTTAGTCTTAAACTCTCAACTCTCTCTGTGTTGAATAGCTCTCCCAGCAGCGCCCCTGGAACGTCATCAGCTTTGGAAATGCTGACAGACTAAAAAAGCAGCTGAGTCATTCTTAATGAAGATCAGGAAGCTTTTCCTCCTTTCCTCCTTTCCCTCCATCATCAGAATAACAAGCATGCTGGCACAGACAGCATAGGCTTACCCCACTGGAAATTTACTGCTACAGCACTAGCTGTCAAAAAGTTACAGACCGTCGGCAAATAAAAGGCACGGCCAGAACAAATTTTTACTTTCCACACTTCACCTTTATTTGTCGTAACAGGTTTTACCCCCCTCTAAGGATGTCGGTACTCGATTTGCATTGTTCAGAATCTCACAAGAATGTTGTTGAGTCAAAACATTCAGGATGGCCGCAGAGTGACCGCTAAAGTAATGCCAGGGGAAAAATGGCAAAGAAAAAGGCTCTATTAAAGAATCAGCAGGCTCTAAATCTTTTGTAGCATATATCCTTTGCAGCATAAATCATAGTTTATCGTAGCCACAATCCCTTGAGGCAAGAGGAAACTGTTAACACTTGGCTGAAAATATTATATATTGACATTTGTGCAAATACGATCCCAATCATGAAACCACCTTGCAGTTGAACTCTGAAATTCTGACATTGTGTAGACCAAACTATATGTCATGAATGCAATCATGCATGGAGCAGAAACTAAGTGTGGCTGTAAAGCAGCATACATAAATCTTGTGCCAATGTTTTTTCCTACTCTCTTTTATGCCAGCAGTTGATGCATTTGGCCTCGAGATGGGTGAAGATGCTTTTGATTTGATTTCAATTTGCCAAATACTTGTGAAAAAAAGTAACTCCACACTTGTCAACCAGCCAGACGATATTCAGTGCGGCTGTTGAGAGTTTAGGCTGATTGTGTCAGATTTTATAAGTCAGCCTGAGTGACTTCTTTTTGCACTTGAACACTTCCAGGTCGAGTTTGCCGTGAAGGAAAAAGACTCATAACACGCATAACATGTGACACTGCAGCCAGTGACGCAATAACAAACTTCAGCTTTCCGGTGTATGAAATTGAAGAAAAAGATGGGAGATGCAGAGGAGAGCCACATGCTTAAAAGAGATGATCTTGTCTGATAAAGAGAAAAAGATGCACGTCAGTGGTTGAAGGGAACAGATTAAGTGCTGTAATGAATGTGCTGTAATCTTGGCAGTGTTGATCTCATTATTTGTTTATTTCTCCTCACACCTGCCTAGACATGCCGTTCCACAATGTTTCCCCTCTTCATTAGTAAGGAGCTACTGCTGTGCACTAATGCATGTACTCGACTGATGTTCATGTACTGGGCGTTTTGTGTCTGTTTATGTGTGTGTAGTTCAGTGCCTGCGTGTGTGTGTGTGTACACGCTGGCATATTTTTTCCTTCTGATTAAACTCCTGCGGTGAAGCGATACCTCCCGTGTCTCTGCAAACTCCTCCTGTATTTGACCTTTCTGTCGAACGCGTGCACACGCACACATCACATGCACACATGTCTACACAAGCAGGTGATGGATGGTGTTATTACCTGAAGCTTTTAAGGGGCAGAAAGGTGCTTAAGAGAACAAACACACCTGACTGTTTGTGCTTTATCATCAAGAATTAACACTCAGATGCGCACGCACACACATACACGCACACACACACACTAATGCACACATATCCAACGTATGCGGTATTCTTTGAAAACATTAGCATTTAGCAAGGGAAGACAGTATGTTCTCACCCACTTTTGTTTTCAGCATTTCCTCGCACACACTCTCTCACCTGTGAAAATTATTCATTAATGATTTATTGAGACTAACACAAGCCGCCCATGCTTGAGAAGCTGAATTAAGCTTTGCATTTCTAACACAGCATTAAGTACAGATAAACACACACATGCACACACATATACATTATATATATTTCTCCTCAATATATATATGCATATTTATATATATATTGTTGTCAGAGTGGATCGGCATTTTAGCACTCGAGATGACCTTGCTTTGTTGCTCGATGGAATAAACACCACTGAGGAAGAAAACAAGTTGTTTCTGTGGGTTGATCATGCTCCTGGTAAAAGTGATGATTCACGTGGATATCATTTTGCTGATAGTCCACATGTCACTCCAGGACTGGTAATATAGACATATTGCTTTCATCCGTCTCTCTTTCTTACTTTCCCCCTTTATGTCTCCCCCTCTCCTCTTCCCTCTGTCTCCCCCATCTCCATTTTTGCTGATTGCTTTGCACCATTAATATTTCATGTGTAATGTGGCTCTTTTGGATAGTGTGAGCCTGTGTTTGTGTGTGTGTGCGTGTGCATGCGCGTACACACATGCATGTCTGCGTCTGCATATTTGCCTGCGCGCACGTCTGTGTTTGTGTGTCCGTGCCGCAGTATCAAATTCTGCTCTCACAGCTGTCGGCTAGTCTCAGCTTGGTTGTGATCTGTCTGTCTACCTCTCAACCTTCAACCTCTCCTTCTGTTTCACTCTTTCTTCCTTTCCTTCTTGAGTTTTTCATCTGCATCCCTCTGTTCTGCATCCCTCTGTTGCTCCCTCTTTCTCTTTTCTTCTTCACTGCTTGCCTGTTTTTTTCTTCCACGGCATCCTCCTGCCTCTCTCCCTCGATGCCCTCTCCATCCCTCCCTCTGAGCTATTCCACCCGCCTTTTTTTCTTCTGCATTACTTTCAATCTCTCGCTTCACTCTGGCTCTGGCTGTTTTCACCTCTCAGCCAGTCTCTCTTAAAATACTTCCTCAATTTTGTTTTTTTCAAATCTTGGCTTTTACTTGAGAAATATAGAGGATATGTGAAAACAACATGCGATGAAAGCAGTTAAGTGTAGTTTCTATAAAAGATATTTTATGTTTGTTATATTTATACTTATTTAATGCAAAAAAATGTTTGGGGATCACATCATTTTTCTCTCTTATGGCTAAGTTGGACTGTGAAGATGGATACAGTGGATAAGAGGATAAATGGTGGGGATTTGTGATAGATACGATGAGAAAGCCTTAGTTGATGTCAGTCTTGTGTTATGGGCTGTTGCGTGACACTACTCCCTGTCCAATTCTTGATGGAGTTCTGTAAGGAGAGCGAGGCGGCGGCAGCAGTCAAGTGACAACCCCATATTGAACAGGAGTGATGTGTAGGATCGGGTTCGACCTCTCCGGCAAATGAGAGGGGACAGGATTTTTAGAACAGTCTTGGTGTGCGGTTAGAGAGATGTAGAGCTGGTCATTTTCATATGCAAAGTTCTCCTCATAAAATGCTGCTACAACTCAGAAAAGTTCAGAGGTTGGAACAGCTTTATATTGCCTGTCATAGAGCATCCTTAAATGTCTCCTTAGGTAGCCCTTCTAGCTAGGTGTGTGTGTGTGTGTGTGTGTGTGTGCTAAAAGCCTCCTGCTGATTGCAGGCACACACTGTTCCCTGCACCTTAATGAACAGAATCACCACTGACACACACACTTTCCATTTATTACCCTTGTCTCTCATTATGGAATTTCCATGCACGCGTTCCTGTCAGTGTGTGTGTGTGTGTTCCTGCCGGTGTATGTGTACGTGTGTACAACGTGTGTGTCTGTGTGTATGCATTAACTCTGCTCCACCGTGGGCCCAGGCGTGTGATTGGCTGCGGATGAGAGCTAAGGTTGGCACAGCAACATTTCCGCAGAAGGCCGTAAAGCAGTAGGCCTGGAGCGCAGGCAGCATCTGCCCCTCTGCTGCTGCCAAGATATACACACACAACTAACACACAAACACACACACACACTCTTACATGCATGGATTTGCATAAACACTCACGCAGATTGACATACATGTATTGACACACACTTGATAATTCCCAATCACTCATTTAGCTCCAGCCCCCTGTCCCCTGTGCCAATCTATCCTCTCTCCTGGCACTTGTCCGGCATTCTCTCACTCTGCTGACCTCTCTCCGTCTCTCCTCTTCCATCTCTGCCACAGCTTTGTCCCTCATAAGCGGTCGCTCTCTGTCTCATATTCAATTCTCCAGCCCTCCACTCTATTTGTCTTTCCTTTAAGCTGTCCTTTTCTATCACGCGCACAGAGGTAAACTGTTTCTGTAGACCCACATCTCCAGCGTGGTGCTCATTTTCTTCCCTCTCCACCTTTCCTGCCCCGCGACAGCACCACACACTCATTACACACGGACACAGACATTTACCACACACACGCAGACACACGCGCACACACACACACACACACACACACACACACAGTGCTCTGCCACCCACGCTTGGGTTGTTGTGGCCAGGAGATTCTGTCATAACTCAAAGGCTGACCTTTCATAAGCCACTGCTCCAGACAGATGAATAGCCCTATAGCACTATGTCTATGTGTTGTTGTTGTGTGTGCATGTATGTGTGTGTGTGCGTGTGTGTGTGTGTGAGAGAGAGAGGTTGGGTTTGATAGTTGTCGTTGACCATGCTATTGTTTATGCACGTGTATTTTTATGTGTATGGTGGGAGTGGTAATGGATCAAGAGTTTGAGTGTGTTTAAGTGTGATTATGTGTGCATACCTGTGTGTGTGTATGTGTGTGTGTGTGTGTGTGTGTCATAAGGGCTGTGGCCTTGGTAGAGATAGAGAAAGGGGTGACTGAACAGTGTGGATAACAAGGGAAGTGTAAGAAGAAAAGTGAATCTGAGCTATCAAAATAAAACAAAAACCTTACATGCTGCTTCTAGTATCTGCATTTATTGTGTTACTGTTTTTGTTTTTTATTTATGCATCGATATTATAAATAAATGATTAAATTAATAATTAAAATATGTTTATATTTTTTGCATTGAAGACCTTAAAACTGCGTGGGCTTGTTTATCTGAACGTGCGGAGGGCAATTTTACTGAGACACTGTGTTCTTGGAGGCCCTCTGGACATGTTGGCATACTATTGATAATCAATACAGCTTCTGTCCCACTATTTCTACATCAAAGGAGTTTTAGTCTCTCTCTCTCTCTCTCTCTTTCTCTCTCTCTCTCATTCTCTGTGTCTACCACATGCAACACACAGACATGTACGCAGGCACATGTACAATCCCAAGTGAATATACAAATCAGCATACTGATGCACACGCTCCGATACAGACACGCACACAAATATAAATATGCACGTACACACAAACACACATGAAATAGTAGACTAAGAGTCTTCTCTCATGATGTCTGTTTTTCTTTGCCTGAAGAAATTAAAAAGGCAAGGTGCTGTCAAGAGCGCTCCATCACTATGTGCGCAGTGACAATAATATCTGTGGGAGAGAATTTTACTTGGGCTCTTTTTTTCTTGGGAGGATTATGAGCCTAAATGTTTGCACCTGCCTGTTGTTACTGTAATTCTTGTGTTTTTTGCAAGAGCTTAACACACTTGTGCTTTTTATCTTATTGTAAGAAAAAACAATACCAGGGACAATCCTCTCAACATGAAACAATAATTCGTCACCATTCTCAGGTCGACTAAATACTGTTCCAAAGGAATATGTTGCACAACATTTTCCACTTCAGGTCTGTCTTCCTCTGTCTCTATGATATCTACAAAAGCCATGGTAACAATGTTGCCATGACCACCTTAAAACCACTGGCAACAGAGTACATATTGGGAAAGTAATGTCAGAAAATGATGCTAAAGATTTCTTTCCGAGGACACAGTGTGACTGATGATTTAAAATGTCATTTTTAGACTTTGTTTAGGCAGAAACAGGTAAAAAATATTGGAGCACATCCACTCTCTCTCTCACACACACACACAGACATACAAAAACATATGCACAAACATACAACACACCCTGACAGACCGTCTGCTCATAAGTAGAGATAAATTATAGATCATGTTCCTGCTCAGAGCTTGTGCCTCTGCCAGGCAGAGTTTCGGGGCTGAAATGCTGAGGCAGTGTTTCAGTGTCTCATCTCGGTCAAAAGTGAGAAGAACTTGTCACAGATGACATATAGATCGACCTTAAACATTTACCCTGGCACACCAGGATTTATGGGTAAAGTTGCTTTTCTAACTAACTAAGTTAGCAGATATGGAAGTATTGCTAGAAGTTTCCTGAGTTTGATTGATCACCTAATTCTAAAAGTAGGCATATAATTAATTTGTTAAAACAATGTCATAACACATCATACCATATGCAGTGCATTTTACATTGAAGACATACTGTACAGTGCTGCATAGTACTTACCTTGTGTATGACTGTGATGTGTGTGACAGACTTGACAGTGATAAGTGCTTTTTTTTTTTTCTAGCATGAAAATAGCCAGCCAGTAGGTTTTTCAGCCCACAGGTTTTTCTCCATCTTATGCGCTTTCAGGTGTTAAAATATACATTAGGGAAGAGTTCAACATTTCAGAGTCCAAAGCAGAGATTTTGTTTTGCACATTTATTGTGACTTGAAAGAAATCTCCATAAAAGATTTCTTTTTTAGGTTTACTTTTTCTTTATAGCCCACAGGTTTTGGCAGAGTTTTGAAGAACTTTGGGCTCTTTCACCATAAATTTGAAGCAGGTGTTTCGGGAGATCAGGTGTCATGTCATTTAGAGTTGTTTTGGACCTGTACGCATTTTACCTTTGTCGCTTTACTTTATGTTCTTTCACTTGATAAAGAAATGGGCATAGCTCCTGGTAGAGAAAGTACAACCTCCTGCCATTTCTCATCCTAACTAGATCAGTGTGAGAGGACAATGCCTAACTGTTACAATAACAAATCACTCAATGACGGTGGGTTTTCATTTTTGGGAAATTCATCTTTGATCTATCTATTACGCGAGGTTGAGGAGGGTAATTATATATTTTACTGCGAAAACAATACTATTTCTGTTTTATTCTGTTAGTGAAACAGAAATATTTGCTTAATTATTTGCTAAACTGATCTTTACAGAGAAAACTAATAAATACAGTGGATTGTTCTTGCTGACTATATTTTTCTATGAAAACCTTTGCCCTCATCTGTGAATTATTATACTGCTTAGTCTGGTACTTTTTAATTAAATCCCACCATCCTTATCCAAATGTGTCTCTCCTTAAGGGCATTGTATTTGTTTTTGAATAAACCCTTGTTCTCCATCCCTTGGTGTAACATCTTAGTCATAAAGTTATGTGTCTTATTAGGGAGGGTAGGGGGTGGGGGGTGGCTTATTCCTCCTCCAGTACATCATTAACTTTTGCTGCAGAACAAAGAGAAGAAGAAAAGAAAAAAGTCAAAGAGTGAAAAGAGCTGTGATAGTATAGGTGGTAGTTAGCTGGAAACACACTCCAGTATTCAAGATTAGATTGGATTACATTTATTTAAACACATTATTTGACAATAAAAAAGAACACATTTCTTTTCTGCAGAACATCAGGACAAATGCAGATGGATCAAAAACAAGTGACAAGGATACAAGAGTACACAGAGATAAAAAACAACAACAACAAAAAAACAACAGAGACAATAAAGGTTATTACTCCTGAAAACACTATATATTTATATAAACACTATATATCAAGCTGGATTATATTTCCTCCACACAACAACCACATTTTGTCACTGGATACTCTTATCCACCAAAAAAAAAAGGGCTATAAAAACATCTTTGCACTTGGGGGTCTTCAGTGATTTCAATGACACATGAAGACAATAACGTAGTAGATACAGTAGCTCCCTCTTTGCTTCTTGTAGCAAAGGGACAATGACTGAAAGAAACCAGAGAGGTCAAATGACAGCAGCCTAACACGATCTCTTTGTCTCTATTTTCTAGTAGCAGAGAGGGAATTACTGATAGAAAACAGAGAAGACGCATAACGGTAAGTTAATAACACTCCCTCCTTCTGTGCCTGTCTCTCTACAGTACCTCTGCCTATGTGTGTGTGTGTGTGTGGGTGTGTCTCTCTCTAAGCTGCTGACTCTGCAGAGCTTTACATTGACCAATGTTCTAATTATAGACCACACGTGAACTTGTTTGACTGGTATGTGATTGTGTGTGTCCTGTCCTGCGTACCTTTCTAGTCCCCGGAGAGTTTAAAAAAGGGCATGCGTGTGCGCAGGTCATCCATGCACATATAGGCTTTCCTCTATACGCTTACATGTGTATATGTCTGCATCTGGCTGCTTCTGTACATGCGTCTCGGCGGATACATGTGAGTCACTTTGGGCCAGACCATTTTATTTATTTATTTATTGCTAATCCCGGTCTCTGGCCAAAAATACAGACTGAATCGTCTTTCTCCATGGCACTTTTGGGAGGAGAGGAAGAAAGGAGGGACACGAGGGGGGGGGGGGTGATGTGAAGAGACTGAAAGGAACCAGGAGGCAGAAGGGAGAGCGGGGAGGAAGTGGGACTCTAGGGGGTCATTTAGGTGAATGCAGAGGGAGAGGTGAGAAAAAAGTGAGAAGAGAGCGAGTGACGCACACAGAGGGAGGAGAGTGGGAAGAAGAAGAAGCAGCAGCACTGAGGAATATAGGGAGAGCGGCTGAGGTGTTCAGGCTGGGATATGCTTCAAACTAACCAGTCTGTACAAAGTCTCTTCCGACCATGTCTAAAGGCAAAAGTGTTGGTGTAGCTGTTTCGAATGGCCACGCTCCATGCCATCGTAGAGAGGGGCAGGATGCGATAATTATTCAAATAGGGATAACATTGCACACTTTTGTACAGTAATCTCCTCAAAGGCAGTCATTGTGTTGCACTTGCGGTTCTACACACACATTAAGTTCAAATCGCATATACTTTCTCACCTCCTCCAAGCACAGCCAATCGCTGTGTGAAGTGGGAGTGCTTGTCGGATTGTCGGTTTCGGAAAATATCAGAAATTGTCGGAAAGGTGTTGGGGGAGGAGGTTTCAGATGACATTCGATGATGGGAAAAGAACTTATGCGAACAGATGTGCATTCGCCATGGGTGAGATAAACTAAGACAAATTTCAATTTGAGCAAAGGTTCTTGTTATTACTCTCTTGCTGAAAAATGTACAGAAACAAGAGGAAAGAGAAAGTGGAGGCAAATAACAGAAAGAACTCGAGTTCAGCTGATACACCGCCTGTTTGTACGAATAAATACAGACTGCAAAAACGCTCCAGCAGTCAAATAGTGGAAGAAATAGTGGAAGATGAAGAAAAACAGAAGGGCCTCGTGCAAAGGAAAACTGTCACGGGTGAAAGTTGGAATAGCGAAGAGCACAAGTGGACCTCCTCTCTCTATGGAAACAGGGTTGGAGCTCACTGAGTGCAGCCCATTGTTGGAAAAAAGAAAACTTTCAAATAGTTGAGAGGGGAAATGGGAGAATGGATGGAATTGTGCATGAGAGCAGAGAGAGATGAAGGAGTAAAAGAAACAGGGAGGGAGAGGAGAGAAGACAGGAGAAAGGGACAGCCAAAGTAGGAGGCTGAAGGGAAAGAGAGATAAAAAAAAAGACACAATGTAAGGATTTGGGGAGAGAGGAGGGTGAGAAAGTTTGAAAGAGACGGAGAGAGGGAGAGGAGGAGAGAGGGCTGGAAAGTCAGAGAGAAAAAGGGAGGTGGAGAGAGAATCAGGCCATTCATCCATGCCTCTGGAGACGGACGCAGTCTGAATTCAGGATAACTCATTCAAAACGCCAACTCCACTTTGTCCCACAGCACCTCTGTCAGTCTCTGCTATAGTTACCAAGTGGCTGGGACCCATCCAGAATACCTTAACACCATGACTGACAGCAATTTGGAGTATGTGACACCCACACACTCTCCTGTACACACACACACACACCCACACACACACACACACACACCACATAACACACACTGCGGGTTCCTCATGCGATGTTGTTCAAGTTTTTGGGGCAATAAACATGATCAGAGCAACACCCTGGAAAGTCATGTTCGTTGCTAATGTGTAAGCTAACGGGGATTCTGATGATAAATAATACACACGTGTGCACGTATGCATGCATACGCAGGACACGCACAAACACACTCAGCATGCCCGGGGAAACATGCTGGAGTGTTGTCAGAAACCCCACAATCTCCCTTCTCTGGCACCAGAGAGTTTCCTTAACCCTGTCAGATAATTGGTCTCCAGGGATACAACGCTGCTTAAAGCTAAAAGTTAAACCTTAATAAGGCTGTAAACACACACACACACACACACACACATACACACACACATGCAATCATAAGAATAAATGTTACAGACGTATGCAAGATTGAGGCATGCAAGATACAAGCACGCGCACACATAAACAGGGATAGAAATCATTTAAGTCTGTGTTCTCAGAACAAACATGAAAGGTGATAAATGCCAGAGCAATAAAGAATCAAGTCAATCAATTCTGCTGCCTTTGCATTTTGGCCTCTCAGGCAAACACAGGCACACTGTCCTGGTTATGCTGTGATTTCACCCAGGCACGAATGTTTTCTTCTTCTTTTCTCCACTATTCGCTTTGCAGTTTCATGTTTTAGAAACAGCAGCACATCCCAAAGGTGTTTTGACCAAGCTCACTGCGTGTGTCTCCATGCGTGTGTGCGTGTCTGTGCGTGTCTATACGTGTAAGTCTGTGTGACCTTGTCAGGAGCGTTCCTATTTAATCATCTCGGGGAA
Source organism: Macquaria ambigua (assembly GCA_008360985.2). Taxonomy (NCBI): domain Eukaryota; kingdom Metazoa; phylum Chordata; class Actinopteri; order Centrarchiformes; family Percichthyidae; genus Macquaria; species Macquaria ambigua. The sequence continues at coordinate 44,485 of VMKM01000341.1, forward strand.
ATCTCAAACATTCCTTTAAAATTGAACATGAAAGGTAACCTTCTCTATTTTTACTCGCTGTCTCTCTGCAGAGAACCAGGGAATTATCTTTTTCACTCTGCCTCGGATCTGTGGAAGGCGCTTGAATAGGATGGAGAGAGAAGGAGAAAGGAAGAGAAAATGACACACACACACACACACACACACACACACACACACAGACAGAGGAAGATGGGGACAGAGAAAAGTGAGAGTGAGTGGGTAGACAGAGGGGGAAAGAGTGACTGAGAGAGGAAGAGTGACAGCCAGACAGGAAGTAAGTCAGAGAGAGAAAGTGAGGCACAAAAGAGGTAGAACGAGGCGCCGGGGGAAGAGGGGCTGCTGGTAAAGCACTGAAGCAAGACAAATATTTGGTATAATGCAGAATGCTCCAGTCCTGAAGTGCAGAAAAAGATGTCCGTTTAACAAGGTGCAGACAGAAGATGCTATAATGAGGTAGTGGTTCATTGTCGCAAACGGGGAAACTCCATTTGAAGTAAGTTCTGATCTGGAGGTGCAGCTCAACCTGCCAGTTGCTAGACAGTGGTTTAATGACAACTTATTATGATATGCTGGTTTCCACAGATGGATGTTACCAACACTTTTACACTCACATTCACACCCTCCTAAGGTGTGTGTGAACACTATGCTATGCACACGTATTAACCGCGGTCCCCCTCATCAGGCACACTCTTTACGTCTATCAGGGTCTCTTTCTTTTTCTTGCTCTCTGTCAGCGGAGAGGGCAGCCGGCTAAGTGGTGTTGGCTCAGCCTGAGGCGGGAGCAGGGAGACCTCACGTTTGGTTGGGCTGAAATATTTAAGGAAGCCATCCAAAGCCTGCTTCACTCGGTCAGTACCCAGTGGGTCCGTCCCATCAGAGACCAATTACAACTACTGCTGAGCCACGGATGAAAGGCTTGATCAAAGGAAGCATATAGAGGAAACACAAGATATAGAGTGTGCACATACACGGACACATATGACACGTGTGCACATGAACATATGTATACAGCAGTCACACACTCGACCAACTATGCACACGTACACACTCATGCACATTTTTTCCTTTTTCTTTTCTTCTATTTCTATTGTCGTCTCTCTCCCCAGCTCTGTCTGTGTGTCTCTTGATCCTTATTTCTCTGTTTCTTAACAAACACAATAATCCTTCTGTCTTTTACAGTTCCACCAAATCCCAAAGGCTTCACAGTAACACTCACAGAGACCCACATACCAAATGTTCCGTTCCCGAACAATATTTACCAAAAAAGTGTCTTCCATGAATACAGAATTAACCAAGGACAGTGAGAGGTGAGCGGGTGCGCATTCACAGGCACGCACACACACGGTCTGTCCATTGGTGACTCACTATGTCTGCAGCACACACTCACATGCACATTATCTTCTCATTGTGACATGCCGACACACACACGCACATGCCAGTAGAGCATAAATCATTCATAATGATCATTAAAAGGAGAGAGAGGGGGCATAGGTAGGTGGAATAAATCGCTTCTCTAGCCCCCTCCCTTAGTCACAGTGATGTGAACTGACAGGCCACCAGATAAGGAGCAATTACCCAGAGTCATCTGGGCCAGGGAGCATAAGGCACGGACACACACTCGCACACAGACAGGTATACACATACACATGCATGCAGGCAAACATCAACAACCACACACACTCAGAAACTGTGATACTGATACACACTCACATGCAGATAGACTTGACGCGTATAAACACACACTGACACAGATGATCTCTCTCACTCACGCAGTACACTTACCTTGATTTATTCCTCTTTTTCTCCCTGGCTAGAGGGGGAAAGGTTCAGTATCTCTCTGTCTTCCTTTTTTTAAGCCCCAGGGAGAAAAGGCACTTAAGATAACATAGACACGACACATGTTGAACCGGGGCTGCTGCTGAGACATACGGAAACAGAGGCGAGGGGAACAAGAGAGCACTATTCAAACACAAGATAAAATACCTCTTCTTGACTGGCAAATGACGAGCCCAGAGGCTGGGACTGGATTGGGACAGTTTAGCACTCACTGTATTTACATTGTAGCTCCCCCTGTTTTGCAATAAGGAATTTCATATTAATGGGGAATCCCCTTTATTGTGTCATTCAAAGCAATTTCCACTTTTTCAAATGTCTGCAACAAACGAGAGGGAAAAAAAACCCTCCAAGGTAATAAATAATCTTACAGTGGTTGATGCCAATTGACCTCTATTTCAATTTAGCGACGGTGTGCATTTATTTAATATCTGTTCAGATCCTTTTCAGATAAATATTTTCAGATCAACATGTTTAAATGCTCGGCACAATGAAATATAATAGCATAATATCTATATCTAATTTTAGGCAGTCCACTGTGTTATCAGTTTATACTTGGCAGACTAAACAGAGAGTGATTTAACTGCAACCTTAGGGAGTATATGGAGTGGCTGCACTGTGGATGTATGCTGAAAGACTAAACAAGCCAAGGCATAATCATGTGTGAGGAGAACAGCCTGCTTGTTTTTAGAGGCTTAGCCAAGACCCCATCCTTTTTGCAGTCTTACCAACCTGACAGATTTTTTTTTTTCATTCTGCACAGGAATACCATGATCTCATAAACACTTTTATGGTTAATTCAGTTTATTTAAGAAACAACTTTTATATTTCACCACAGGAATGTGCTATAGAATGATACTGGTTGTTGTCTCAAAGAAGGAGAATTGGAGAGCACTGATGTCATTACAAAAGGGACAACCGGTATGGATGTCCTAGACCTTGTGCACAGAGGATGCCAGAGTTAAGCTCACACAGTGTGATTAATTACAGCTAAATTATTTTCCTAAATTCTGTGTGAGGCTCATTAAATGAAGCCTCGGAGCTTTGGAACATCTGCAGTAGCTGTGAAAGAGTCGACCACTGAAAGAGAAGCAGTTCACAAATAAAATGCAAGCATCCACAAAAGAGAGAGATGCTGTAAGGTAAACAAAATATCAGAATAACAAATATACAAGTATATATAAACCTAATAATAAGGGTCAAAAGTTTGCACGGAAAGTCACTCATATATATATGGAGTGGATTATATATGTCTGAAAACATATCACATAATATGCTACTATCAGCATTGGGTAAACTGGCCTATTTGTTAGAAATTAGCAGATTTGATATCTGCAACATACTGTATGTTCTGACAGTGTTTCCTCGATAAAGATACTAAATTACTCCCTGTACACTTCAAGGTCCAACAAGCAGTGACTCAGAAAATGTAACAATTTCAGTGAATTCCCATTGCAAGTTTTATTTTACTGTCATTCATCAGTTCATAATAATGATCCTACAGGGGCTAGATAAAACAACAAAAACACTTAACGAAAATACATTAAAAAGGGACTTAACCTGACATAGCTTAATCACAACTGCAAACAATGTTACACGGGGGGGGGGGGGTCATATTAGGTTGAGTTGCAATTAGCAACAATTTGCCAGATGTGAGGTTTAGAGGCAACATCAGAGAACAAATAGGCTCAAAAGTGCCCAACTTTGTTCCCAAATTAAATATAGAAAGGATATAAATGAAATTAAACTCCAACTCAGCTCAAACTTTGAATGAACTCAAACTTAAATCTCAACTCTTCAGATGTTACTGAAATAGAGGACGCAGCTGTCATCTGTGCTGGTGGTTGGAGGTTGCTGTTGGGGCCACTAGAAGAACTACATAAAAGACAGCGTCAATTATAACAAAGAAAGTCGATATTCTCTTGACAGCATTCAAACTCTGTATGCAGAGAAAGTAAAGTCAGCAAGAAGCAGATTTGTTTTTAAGTTGTTTATCCTCAATTTGATGTCAGAAATGAACATATTTATGAGTGTCATTTCTTTCTTTCTTTTTTGTTCCCTCTCTACTGTTCTCCTTCCCTTACCTTTTTTCTCGCTTCAGATACTCCCACCTCATTTCCTTCTGGAGGGGGCAAAACATGTACCAGACCATGTGCATGCCCAGCGTGCACTGACACGATGCAGTGTTGCCGTTGAAGCGATGCTGTGGAGATGATGTAGCCTCCGGGCCACACATACACGTCAGGCCGGGGTTGGGAACAGTAAATAGCAACGCTATTATTTAACAGACTGCAGAGTCAAACGCCGCTGCAATGTGTGACCTTTACATTGCTGGTGGGCTAATACAGAAATGAAGAGTGAGCAAGAGAGGTGGAGGAAAGAAATTGGGGGAGCAGACACACCCAGATGAACACATGCACACGCAGTTGTATTCGCGTTCATATTTTAAATTAAGCATTCATGCATGAGGATCTAATGTTGTTATTAGTGATGCAGAAGACACTCACACGCACACTTGCTGACTGTTCTGGTTACACTATGTTAGCACCATACACAAAAGGGTGTGTGTGATTGCATGTGTGTGCGTGTGGTAAATCAGGCAATTCTGCAGTGAAAGTGACTGTCAGACCCGACTATTGCAGGGATGTGCTGATAGAGAGGTTTTAGAGCGGCAGACTACTGCCTAAGGCCTAGAGGAACTCAGAAAACGAGGAAGGGGGGGGGGGGGGGCAAACAGTGGAAAGGAGGAGAAGCAACAGAGATAAAGAAAACAGGAATGCGGCAGAAAATAAACAAGGTTATAGAAATAGGGAGGGAGGCAACAAGCAAGGGATTTGAGTGAGGTGGGAACCAAGGTCAAGCCAGTGAAGCAGAGAGAGGAAAAGAGAGAGAAAGATGAGAAAGGAGGGACAGAGAGAACGAGTGACAATGAAAGAGAGAGAAGAAGGAAAGGAGGGAGGGCTAGGGGGGAGGAGGTGGAGAGTGAGACCTTTGCATGATAATTCGTTCATTAGGAAAGACCTTGACCGAGAATTTTCTCTCTACATCCTGATCTCCTGACTCCGCTCCTCCTCTTTCCTCCTTTTCTCCTTCCCTGCCCCCTCCACCCACCCCTCCTCCCGTAACCCCCCACAACCCACTCTGCTTAGTTTTCTCTTTTTCTCCCTCTCAACGTCACCGTTCTCTCATTATAGAATCCCTACTCAGCAAGTCTAAGACATGGAGGCATGGTGCGAGAGCAGGAGAAAGAGAGAGATAGATAGTGAGAGAGGGAGGGAGAGAGACTATGACAGGCTACCATCATGTGACTTCTTTCTATTCTGCCTTTCACCTTCTTCTACAAGCATACTGTGCATTCACATCGAGTATCCCCCTTCTCAACTGCCGGTCTCAAGTGCCCTAAGCTTAAATGAGATAAATAAATCCTTTCAAAGGAAAACGAGAGAAGGGGGAAAAAGTGATTTTTTAACAGGCATGCACTTTGGCAAACAAATGTGAAATCAATAAGGAGTGCCCTTAGACACATAAAGTGTGCCCCATCAGCTGCATACAGAAAACAGCACGGGGATCTCTAGGCTCATAAAGTGAAAAAAAAAAATTCTTTGAGTGAATAATTTACTTAAAGCAAGAAACTGATGACAACAGATCTCTTAGGAGATACAGTAGATGGCTCAGACTTCGTGTTTTATTTAAACCAAGTAAGTTGTAAGGAAGAGGGTGTCACATGCAGCAGTTACAAGGAAAGTTGGGCTTCACAATTCTGTCCTGTTTTATAAGTACGGGGTGCACATGTAAGTAAGGAATAGCAGAGAAAATGTTTTTGTAGGTTTTAAATACCAAACTCCATCTGATGCTGATGGCAGGAGAGTGAAAATAAAGTCACATCTTGTAAAAATGCTACAGTGCCACAACAAGACAAATAATAAATAAACCACTCAGAAATTCACCATTCGCTCCTACATACCCCCACACAAACATCAACCACATAACTTTGACTACATAAAATCTACAATGCCAGTAGTCATTACAAGCACAGTAGATAAATACACACAGCAACAATCTTCAAACATTAGGAAATGTTTAATCTCAAATCATCTCAGAATGAACAGACCATGTATTCTACACTACACCAAAAGAACTTGCGCTATAAAGCAATGCATTGAATAATGGGTCCCATGGGAGACTCTCAGCTACCGCTATGACTTAAGGCAAGAGTCACGTGACCACCTGGGTGGCACAGTACATTGGAAGGCTACAGTTTGGTAGCTTTGCTTGTAATGTAAATATTGTACTGTATTCAGTCGACAATACAACTGTCCTTGAAAGTTAAAAATAGCTGAAAACTTTCTGCTTTTCATGGCAAATTGGAATGTGATTGAATGTTGCTGTGCTGACAGTGCTATTTGCAGAGTTGCAATGGCTGGCAGTAGAGTAAGTGGTAGTGGAATATTTTCCATTGTTCAGTATGAAATTGTTTGGCTGATATCTTTGTGCACCAGAGCCATGGGTAGCATAGAGGTGCAAAGAAGCATTGGGAAAATTGAATGGGTAAAACAGACAAAGCCCAGACGATGGCATGTATGCAACACCACAGGTGTCACCAGCAACCTCTGCAGATGATGGCAGGTACCAGATTGTGTAGCAATCAGGCATCAGCCACAGCAACTGGAGGCGTGTTTGCCGTCAGGAAAGCAGACTGTCAAAGTCAAGACTAGTGGTAACAAAGGACAGAATTGGAGCCTGGGGAGTCATCCCCTGTGAAATCTGGCCTCCAAATGAGACCAAAAACATTGTACCATTTGATGTGGAAGTTAAATATACATTGGAAATACCAAAGATGACTCCTTAGCCCATGACCCTTCACCAGTTTTTTTTGGTTTATGCAGGAAACACAAGTGCAACTCAAATACTTGCAGCTAGAAGTGGCGCAAAATGGGACTTGGTGGCCAGTGTACATTCCGGCGTCTTTGCACTTCCTTGGTCACCCCAACTAAAAACCTTACACCAACAAAAGGTACCAGGAAACAAGTGTAATGGGCCATTCAGAAGGGGTATCAAATACATTTTACATGTCTCTGAATACTGTAAAAGAGGCAGCCCAGATTAGGGAACAACAGCTGGCAGCCTTGGGGGAGACTCAGAGAAAAGACAGAGCAGCTTGCAGCTCTTGAGTAACTCTGTCTTCACTGTAAAGAGCTCAAAAAAGGCCCTGAGTAGTGGAGTCCTCAGGCGATACGTGTTTGTGTAATCAAAACAGATGACATGAAAAAGGTGAAAAATAGATTTCTCCCCGATATAGTGACGTAGCGTAGCATAATTATGACAAAACTATCTCAAGATTATTAGAAAAATGTGTTTTGCTTATCAAAGTTGCCGTGGAAACTGAGGTTATTGTGGCAGTCCAGACAGTTAAAGGTAGTCTGTGGAGTTTTTGACCACTAGTGGTGTCAAACAATGGCCATACATGCACGCTGCACAAGCACATCCTGCTGCTATTCTGCTGAAAAGTAATTGGCGGTGAGGCGCCAACAAACGCTGCAGTGCTCCAACAAATGCAATTAAGAAGAAGACTGCTAGTTCCAAAGACAAATCTGTCCTCAAGCTTTTGTCTTTTATTAGAGTGAGCCTACACACAACAACGCTTTAGGTTTGGACATTATATTGGTGGTAAGTGATCAGTCAAAGACTGCGGGTGGGTGCGGGTTCTTCAGACATTTTTATTGGAATTGTGTTGGTAGGAAACAGCTTAGGGCCAAACTGTTCGCTGCCAGCTGTTGACAGCAAACACAACTGTAAAAAAGAAAAAAAAAAAAAAAAAAGTAATGAAATAGAAAACCAAGGACAAGCAGACTCAAGTAGATCAGAGTGTGCCTTGTGTGTACCTGAACAATCCTGATGCGTGTGCTTTTGGCCTTTGGCTTTTAGATAGCATATTATTCTTTAATATCTATTAAGTGGGCAGGTATCATTGTATAGTTTAGTTTTCCTTCCTTTAAATGTCAGGTCACAATGTAATGGCCTATTTTCACACACCAAATTGGAGGCCTTCCATTTACATAATTTGCTGTGTTGAAATACCAAGGCTGTTGAGCTATTGGTTTATCAAAATCTGCTATAAAATACTTGGGTGGGATTAAGCAAATGCCTGCTATTCTTCCCTCTCTCGGTATGTACTGATGATAAACCTTGAGAACTCCAAATACTGGTTTTACCTGCTATTGATTGCATGGTACCTACTCAATGGCTATTAGTGCAACAGTGTTTGTTAAGTGGCTGCTCCCAGGTGAGACAATTTGTGTACTAACTCTGCCTTTTCCTGCAACCATTCCTACACCGTTTGGCTGTGAATAAATAACATGACCTTGGTTAACTTGTTTCATTAAATGGACAGGGAGCTGTAACAAGGGAATCACTGTTTTATTCTTAGTTGTACAGTACAATATCACACAGTAGAAAGAGAGGTTTTGTCATCAGTAGCAACCAAGCTGGTGAAAACATTTTGCTGGCTTAGCTACATTTAACTTCTCATGGGAAGTCCCATTTTCAGACTGCAATGCTGAAACACCATACTGCTCCTAGGTGTTCATCTTTGGGTATGGATCAATATGGCTTATAATAGATCTGTTTGGGTATGTTTCACACTGCAGTCTGTGCTCATCTTGATTCCACACCCCTCAGCTCAAATAGCTTAACACAGGCTCAGGTATTGTTTATTGGGAGAAAACAATGCTTATACATTTGTAACTCACTCAACTGCTGTCCAGGACTTAATGATTTTACCATTTCATGATGTGTTCAACAGATCTGCCAGACTGCAGCAGGGAGTGGATGGCATGTCTTTGAGATAGTGCATCTCAGATTAAGCAAAGCTTGTTACATGTAATATTGTGGCCTGATTTCAAAGAGCTGAATATTCAAAGTCCCAGAAACAAACCCTTAGAATTTTAAAATGTCCTGATGATAAATGAGCTCTACAAAGGGATTTTCCAAAGGCTGGTCAGTTTTGGTTAGGCCGGTCTGTCAGAGTGTAGTCTGACTTGTTAGATCGTAAACAACAACAAAATAACAAAAACTAGTTTTAAACCCAAAAAGTTGTAGCTAACCAACCCCCAGGCTATCTTGGAGCAAAGAGCTGTGTTTCCATGGTAACAATCAATGACTCCTGCTGACATCTGACAATCAACTGTCAACTGATAACTGAAAAAAAAGAGCTTGTGGTTTGTTAGCAGTGAGCATTGATTGAGTTTTAGAGCTAAATACCCCCCTTAAAAATATCTATAATTTTTTTGCTGTTGCTACACTCATCACTGAATTTTGTTAAAACGTCCTCGTTACAGAAAGAGGCAAGGTTTCTGCAGAAATGAACAGTGGTTCAGTATGAAGCTGTAGCTCTGTTAGCCATGTTTTTACATTGAAGTGTGCCTTAATTTACCCAGAACTGATAGCAAATTAATCTTGAATTTAAGAAATTAACTTAACAGCTTTAGAGAGGAACATTAGTTAGGAAGTTATTCTGTATTCTAAAAATGTGCTGGTTTTGAGCCATAGTGAAATCTTTTAAATGTTTTATTGATCTTGATCTGGACTGATTTTAAATTGAACTGAATAAATATGCGATGACCCTGTCTGGTCCTGCCTCATTCTGTGCTGCTGCAACATAGACTGAGAAGCAGTTTACCCTGCTAACCACAGCCAAGATGCCCAGAGGACACAATGGGGGAAAAGGGCGACAAAGACACAGAAGTGGAAAGGATAAACGTGTGATCAAAATACACTGAATGCATGCATTATGGCATATGCCCCTAGGGAGCTGTAGAAAACCTTACACACTCATGTAATCATGTCACACACTGCAAAGACTACATATATGCACACACACACCAAACACACACACGACAGAAAGCAGCATCTCATGAGCCATAATTGGCTGAGCGCATTGACCTTGTTCAGTGTGTCTGTGTGTGCATGTGCATGCATTTAAGTGCTTATACAGGTTTCTAGGCAGGCTTAGACTCCAGCATGCAGGTCTCAGAAATTCCTCATTTAGCTGCGTAAGCATCTTTTTATTCCTTCCGTATTAAAATTATATGTGATGATGGATGGACCTTTAATAGATGGAGCCCCTGGGCTCTTACACCACGCGTGCGCGTGTCTGGGTCTGTATGTGTGAGAGCTTGAACGTGGGTGTATGAGCCTGATTGTGTGTGTGCATGTGTGGAGAGAGAGAAAGGGGGAGAGAGACGGGGGGCTGAGAGAGAGGGGTCAAAGTGAAAGAGGGCCTCTCGTCATCGTGGTGAGAAGCATAACGCAAGAAGGGGGATGGAGGGAGACAGAGAGAAGGAAAATGAGGGGAATATAATACTGACCTTAAGTGAACAGATCTTAGAAAACACACTTTTACTCTTTCTGCACCTTATACACACTGTATACTGTAGACTACTGTACATACAGCAGTAATGTGCAAGCACACACACAGACACAAAGGTATTTGCACATTGCCACTAATACACACAGCAGGCACCTACTCACACACACACACACACACACACACACACACACACACACACACACACACACACACACACACACACACACACACAGGTTTCCAAAACCCACATGCCTTTGGATGTAGAGTGCTGAGAGGAGAATTGCTGGCGGCAAGAGTTGTCCTATCTAATAACACCCTAAAATGGAGAGAACGGGGGAGAGGAGCGAAAAGAGGAGAAGAAAAAAAAGAGCAAAGTGCTGAATATGTATTTTGAACAGAACGTGGACGGTCAAGCATGCAGGCATGACGGCACAACATGCATGGACAACCGCCTGCACTCAAACATACACAGAGACATGCTCATGCACCCAAAAAGACACACAAAAAAGTACACACACATACAAACCCCAGATACGCATGCAAACACATACAATGTCAGGCTAAAGGAAATGACGCCTGTTTTGATCGGGGCTGCTAACAGTCTTTGTTCAGAGCTCTGGGGATATACGAAGACAGAAGTATAGGCTGATCGCTCAGCCTGAGCAAACACTCACATGCAAATACACAACACTAATACACACTTGCATGCACACCCATACACAGAATGTGAATTCACATATCCCCACGTTCATATTATAAAACATACCCAAACCAATGGTTTAAAACATTAATAACAGGCCTCTCTATTTAATGTGTTTACAAACAAGAAAGAAAAAGAAAAATATTCAGTGAACAATTCCCTTATAGCAAAAACAAGTCACGTCGAACTGTTTCACTAGATGAGTAACATGCATGGAGGCTATTTTTCTGTACAGAAGATGCTGATGAATATTCTAACAACCACAACAAGAAACACCACGGATTGCTTGGCTCTGTGTTCTGTGTCAACACAGTTTGCAGTCTGTGTTATCCTGCATCTATTTCTCATCTCGCATCCAAGCAGCTAATTAGTGAGTAATGGTGCTGATTCTTCTCGATTATTATGTATAGCGTTCTGTCTTACATCAAATCTGTACTTTTTCCCATTTGAAAATATCGCTCACATTGGGCAGTTGGTCTCAGTGAACCACATTATTTAGGACAATGACTGATTTTGTTCATGCTCTGAGGAAATGCATGAATCAATATATTCACTGGCACACCATGGTGATGTGGTGTCCTCATTCTCAGGTCAATTGGTGGAAATAATTTAAGAATTTTATTTCTGTGTCTCAGACATAATAAAATATTAACAACAGCAATAAACTGAGCTTAGACACAGCCCACAATATTCAGTTTCTAAACAAAGCAGATCTTTCTGAACCATGTTGTATACTATACCTTCTACTTGAAATAACATTTTTGCATCACCAGCTGAAACTAGGTTATTAAGTTCCCAGCCACTCACAATTTATCTGAACTGAAATGCTTTTCCTGAAATGAAACAGGTCATAACTTATGGTATGAATTTCAACATACTCATTAGCAGAAAATGAAGACAATGACAATAAAGACAGCTACAAAATAGTTTTCTTGCATTTATTTTTTTTTAGGTGTGTACACCCGACAAGCCTGACAGTGCATTAGTAAAATGTTTTTAGCTGATCATGACTACATCACTATTTGGCAGTAAGTTCCCTATTTCAATCAACATCAAGTGCACAGCGGTAGGTCCTGGGTGCACAGACTGTGTGTAATTGTCACATCATATCTTAAAATGTGACACAGCAGCGTTTGCTTTGTAATGCATTTCAAGAATAAAACATGAACCACAGAATTTATTTTCTTTTTAAGTTGGAAAGGAGGCTGTGACGCACAGGATTAATGAGCCCCAGTAATCTGACATCTCCCGCATAACAGGCAGAATACTGAGTTATAACAGACCAGTCTGATGTGTGTAGAGGTGTGTGTTACTTTGTAGCAGCCTGATGTCATTTGCATGTGATTTAATGAAGGTAAACACATTGGACGGACGTGTGTAATGGCACTGCGCACATCTCCAATCAGAGGCTGCAGATTATCAACATATCTGCCCTGCTGCCTTCAGGTGCCTGCAGAGATTTAATGAACTGAAGGAGAAGCTTTTCATACATTATAAAGCAGCTTTGGACAACAGATAGGCCTACTGGTATTAATTTATTGATAAATGCAGGTTGTTTTACTGGCACTCCTGCTTTCACCACATTAAACGTTATGTTTTGATGGATGACAGCTCATGAGATGTGGAAGATATCCACATGATGTCAATGTACGTAGTTGCCACTGTCACTACCCTCTGAGTCACAAACTCACAACAGTTAGCAACTGCTACCATGCATTCACATAGAAATAAAACATTGAAAACATAGCTAAAATGTCCAAGAGCTGTTGGATGGACCACACAAACTAATTCAGAAGGGGTTTGGTTATACATTTTTACAGACTAAAAGAAAGAGACATAAAGTGACACAGTCTCTCTAAGGGCTTATGTTAACTAACCAAGCACATGGTTTTCTGAATAAAACTTAATGAAATCAAAACACTTCTATGAAACTGGTCCAAACAAACAGAGTATCCTTTTAAATTCACTGTGACTTATTAGACAGATCCTGCTTTAAGTGGAACCAGCAACATATACATTTGTGTCAGGGACCTCAGTTTCTGGCCAGATTTGAATGTCTACAGACCAGTGACTCTCCTGTATTTCATACACATCACTGATGGATCTAATGGTCTAAACTTTTTCAAGATATTTTTGTTTGTTTGTTTGTTTTCCTCCTGGCGTCATAAGTGGTGAGGCGGGGTGGTATCACGTGAAAAAAAAAAAAAAAAAGTGACGTCAGCTCACATCCTCTATGAAGACCAGATGACAGCTACCCCACTGAGGCTTCACTTCTCATCCCAGCTCCCAACGAGTGCCACTAGCACTTCGGTGTTGTGAACTAGTTTGACAGGGAATATTGTGTGGTGGTGAGTCACAGCATGAAGCTGTAGTTGAGAGATATGTGATTTGTGTGTAGGTATTACACTGCTTGAGGCTGTAATCTTGACACTAGTACATATTTGTAAATAGAAAACTTGCAAATGGAACACTTTGTAAAAACCACAATCTTTGTTGTGTAGCAGTGTAGTGTTTCTGTAGGGGTGAGAAGTCAGTTATTTTTTTCTTTCAGTTTACTTTTCTCTCATTTTTTTGGTAGAAGTTTAGGTTCTTTAGTATTGATTAGGGAAGTTTAAGTTTGTTTTACGTGCATTTTACGCTAATGTTTTGTCAATGCTCACCCTGAAAATAAATAAATCATACTTGAAATGCTTTGAACTTCACTTTCTGACCCTGGCTTATGCCTGGGAGCAGCTTAGACTGGAGTTAAGACAAATATGATGATATAAAGCTGAGTCTGACAACCTGAGAACAGATTCAGCAGACTTCTATCTTTCAACCAGGTCAGTGAGCTTGTGTGGGGTTTCTCACTTAATTTGATTTTATGGTAACAACATGGTCTTTCTTCTTCTGCCACAAGTAGGTCAAATATTAAAATGGCGAGTGGTGTGGTAAGGATCTGGGAATAGCAAAGTTTTCTCCCAATATCCATCAACAATTTTGTTTTCTAGATGCTAGCCTTTTGGTTTTGTCCTCTTCTGTACTCTGTGGATAAACAGCTTTTGCATGTACTGACCTTTGTGAGAAAAGCCAGTGAATGTAGGCTGTTATTTGTGCTGCAATTATAGATAGACAGGTAATAAGGTGTGTTTTGGAGTTTCTGGAACATACATAAAGGCCATTCATAAAAAAACTTGCTTAGCCAAATATTAGCATTCAGATACAGCTTCTATGTTTGTTACAAAAATGCTGTTTGAGTCTCTGCTGCTATTACAGTGTGCAGTGTAGCCTGTACTGTAGGTCTTTACAAAAGTCATATTAATATCTTTAATCATACTTTGCCATAACTGACCACAAATATTTAACGTTTAAATAATTCAGTGCTTTGTTTTATTCTCTGTTTTCCCTTTCAATGATATCATTTATCGTTATAACGCTCGTGTGCAGAGGAAAGGAGGTGCTAACAACTAAGAGAGAGGTATATTACAGAGAGTAGAGTTGTCAGGGAGTGAACTTGTGTGCTGCATTAAGAGGTTGTGTTCCTGCAGACTCCCACAACTCCCTGCAAAAGTTCTGTGCAAAGTAGCACTCGCGGCACAAAAGCCTTGTTTGCGCTATAATCTCAACACCCCATTATTCACAAGCCACCATCTTTTCTCTTCTTCTTTTTTTCTAGCTTTGTTGCCCTTATTAAATATTTCCACATAATTTGCCTTAAATGGCCAACTGTGAGAACAATAATCTGCATCTTGGCCAGTAGCTATAGTTAAGAACAGTTACTGTTTGAAATCTCGCGCACTCACTTGTGATACCTCAGCAGACCCCACAGCCACAGATGCACAACACCAGCGCAAGCTAATGGTTGTTACACATGATCACTGTGTATGTGGGATTTCTGGAACTGTGACTGAGAATTGTGGCTTAACCCCACATCCGACCATGTTTCAGACAGAGGCATACATATTGTGATTCATCACCAGGCATGCTTCTACTTGAAAAGATGCACTCCATGGGTGATGTCTGAGCCAATGACTAAAATGTGAAGCAAATATGGGCAATGGTGATGTTCAAATAGATGATTAGAGGATAGCATTATTGATTTTTTTTATACAAATATCTTTTTGGCTATAATGTGGATCATTCACTGTGCACAAACATGCCGTGGTAAATGGGATGTTAAATGTTCAAAAGGTATGTTGGGCCTGTTCCCCTGAGTCTTTTATGGTATTTCACGGCTCATCTTCTGGCAACACCACTTTACCTTCTATGCTTAATGCCTGCAGGAACACTTACAATGTGTTTGTATTTGAATTTCTAAGGAGCAAAGGTAGACGGCTGTATTGAGTTAAATGTATGAATGTACAAGAGTATGTGCATAGGTTTGAGTGGAGCGTGTTTGTGCTGCAGTGGCGAGAGTGAAATTGTGTGTGTTTGTGTGTGTGTCTGTGGCATGCAAAAGCGAAGATGAGAGGTAGAGGTGATGCATGTTTTCCTTTTGGCTGAGGATCTCTGCCTTTAGGGGAATTCCCTCGGTAGTACCCCTCGATGAAGCCCTGAGGCCACATTACACACACACACACACACACACACACACACACTGCATTCATATAACAAATGCGCCCATACATATCAGGGTGCATAAATCCAAACATACACACTACAACCCAGACATATAAATACAGTTTTTCCCTACGTATCATATTCTGTTTGGTCCTTTGCCGTTATGTTGATACAAGAAACACATGAAAAAGGATTGAATTAACAGGAGAAAGAGGTTGTGTTGGAATGACAAACAAATAAACTTTAATCTATTACTTATTATTCAGGAGATCCAACTGAACATCAAACGAGTGACAGACAGGTGTCAAACTTGGCATTCTTTGACAACCTCTGTGACAGCTCACACACACAGCCACACAATGGGTTCAATATGCTAATTTGACTCTTAATTGTTTGGGGGTAGACTTTCTAACATGAGTCATCACAACTTTTCAGACACGCATGCCTGCTCATGCTTAATCATTTCTCTTACATAATATGATTTTTATACTACACATTTGCTTTGCAAAATATGTTTTGGAAGAAATATAATTACTGTCTGAATTACTTTCACTGGCAACATTTGTAAGTGTAAGGCCGAATTCACATAGAATCAGGCGCTGCGGCAAAAACGCAGATTTTCCCATTCATTTGAAGCGGGGTACTGCGTTCAGGCTGCGGCGGTGCGGGCCGCAGGGGGTGCTGCAAAGAAATGCAGCGGCCTGCGGCAAAAAAGTTGAAACAGATTCAACTTTTGGAGAAACGCAACCTGACGTCACGCTGCGGCAGCCAATCACGGCAGCGATCAGACCGGCAGCATTAGCTGTTTACCTTAATATTCCGTTGTTTACTGATCAGCAGTGAAGATGGAAGAGAGACTGATCGATTGGCTCCATGATTACTGTACATCAGCTGTTCAACCCTGCCACAAGGGAGCACAGAGACGTTATGCTGTGCAGTGGCTTGGCTTGTATCGGTCTTCAAGCTGGGATTGCTGGTTAGTATCAGACACTCCCACTCTGCTGCACAACCCTGCAGTGAATCACCGCAATGCCCGATTCTATGTGAAAACGGCCTAAGTGTAATATTCCTATACAGCACAGAAGTCGTAGGGAGGGGTGGATAGTTGGTGTACAAAGCACAGGATTTTGAAACTGGAAACTGGGATTGTGTATCCTGCATCCTACATGTTGACTTGGACTAAACAAACAAAATATATCGTGCTAATTAGTGAACTTTGGAGGGGCTGGTAGGTACATTTTGGACAGAGCCAGGCTAGCTATTTCCCCCTGCTTCCAGTCTTTGTGCTAAGCTAAGCTAACCACCTCCTGGTTGTTGATTCATACATAAAAGGGAACTTATTTTACACACAGAAAAAATGGTTTTCCAGTGTTGGGGAGTACTACTGCATATGTGAAAAAAAGTTGTATTTGTGGCTGCAAAGGGAGCTGCACGAAATCAAATAGATTGCCTCAAGTGATGTCACTTGAGTGGTATCAATCTTCTCATCAACTCTCGAAAAGAAAGCGAATAAACATTTTTCCCATGTCATACTTTTCTAACCAAGACCAAGATATTTCCCTAACCTTAACCAAGTGCTTTTAGTTACCTAAACTTCACCATTAAAATGTTAATAATGCTTTAGTTGAAATAGGTTAGGAAAAGGATAGGAAATGGGGAAATGAAATAGGTTAACAGTGAACATTTTGCAGGTTCTTTCATTACAAACATGATCTCATTATGTTGATACAACAATCTAATGCAGGCAGCTTTACGTCTCCTACAAAACATATTTGCTAATGCTAATTATATGTGCATGAAAATATTTTTTAGAAGACTAGGTTGTCACTCTATGTCTGGGGACTGCACTGAAGCACAAAGGTGTCAGCCATTGTAATCTGTCTGGTTGTGGGGACAGATTGCCTGTGGGACTGACTCCACTGCTTAACAACGAGGGGATGACAGTGATGCAGTCCACAAATGGAAAGGAACAAGAGAAAAGAAGCAAAATAAGACAGAACGAGCTGATTGATTATCTCGAAGATTGGAGTGAATGGCTGGGAGGGGTAGAGGTGGATACTCTGTGTGTGAGTGTGTGTGTGTGTGTGTGTGTGTGTGAGGACAGGAGGGGGCTGCTGGCTGGATAAATGACATGATATGTGACACTTTCAAATTTACAATTCTGACCCCTTACTCCCTCCGCTCGTCTCTTCCTCACAGAATGACACACACACACACACACACACACACCCCTACACACACACACACATGGCATGCATGCATTGTAAATCAGGTTTGATCTGTCAGAGAAGCGTGTCTTGGCTGTCAGTCGGCAGCGTTTGAGTGTCAGATGAGTGTTTTGAGTGTCAGGAGATGAGCAAATGTATGTATGTGTGTGTGTGTGTGTTGCAGGGTTGTGAGTGCATGTTTGACTCCAACTGCTTAACAGGCGTCTGTCACTATCGCGGCTTCAGAGCTCCATCAGTGGGATCCTTACTCATTTCATTTAACAACCTCATTGTCTCCTGTGCGGTGTGCAGAGGTGGTGCTCTTTGTGTCTGTATCTGTCCAATTAGCAACTGTTTTTATACACATGAATTCAAATATCTCAGGATGTGGGTGTGTTTCATAGTAACAAACTTAGCAAAGTTGATTAAATTGTTGTTAAAATAGTTTTAAGCATTATAAGAGCCTGTCAGTAAATGTCCTTTATCTTAGACTGTAATATGTTGATAATATACAGCTTTTCTCTAACAAGCGCATTAAAACATATACACTGAATTAGTTACTCCACTAACATAATAATTGTAATATTCAAATCTAAATGACATTTCAAACTTGTTGACGAATAACCTGGTCATAAGAAGGAGGAAGACCTATTCAATTTAATTTCTTACACCACAATTCTATTTAACATACTAATTTATCCACAGACTTAAAATCAACCTTGTTAGCAATAGAACTTTCCTGTAGATTCATTTAAATCATTTTTGTACAGACAAATCATTAAAAAGTGACCTTAGGTGAGGCTTGTTAAGCATAAGTTACTATTACTGTGACGAATAAACACAACCACTACAATACAACAGATTTGACTTTGACTTTTTAACCTAAGTTAGAATAATTAAAAAGTCTCCTGTGAGGCTCATTGTTTTAATTTTTACCAATTTTCACTGAGAAACACCTGGATTTTATTCAACGGAGCACATCGGTTCAAGCTTTTTTTTTTTTATCCACACACATCCATTGCTGTGTATCCTGCTGAAAGAAGAACAGCAAAAAATGGTCCTCATTTGTATTAAATTCCTAATACCTTTCCAAAAGACATTTCCTCCAGTTTTCATACACTCCAGGATGCCTTTGACCCATCCGTTTCAGTGGCGCTTGTGGCTATCATTGGTCACTTTAGATACCTTTACTGGCTTATCAAATATTAACACCACAGCAATTACCCAACCTTGCTTGACTTGAGCAAAGCTTCTTGGTTGGGATTATTTATTATTGCTGCCACTACTCGCCTCCCTCCCTTTGGGGAAATTACTTAGAGTCACCATTAACTACTGTCTACTGGTTGAAGACTGTCTGCTGCCTTGGTTGGTGTTGCTCTTTGTGCTTTACTGCACTGCATGTCCCAGACATTTGTCAGTCACAACAATACAGCCAGTACATCATTAAGTCTGCTCTTTAGATTTTCTATTTCTGTTGTTTCTTTTCTTCATCCGTTCAGTCATGGTGGCCACCACTCCTCATTCTAATTACCCACTTCTTCTTTTGTTTGTTCCAAACAAGCCCGTTGCTGCTGCTGCTGCTGCAATGTACAATGAATCAATCTCCTGTGTAATTACAGGAAATATAGCAGATTATTCATTTTGAACATAAGACAGCTACATATATATATGTGAGAATGCATACAGTTAAATTGTGAGACAATTTTGTTTGGTTGCTGGTAGCTCAGTTGCTACTTCTTCAAGTGTTCCAGCACTTTTTGTTTTATCTTAAACTGCCCTCTCCTTAATTCTTTCCTCCCCTCTTGTCCTTATATCTTTCCTCTCTGTTATCTCCATTTGTCCTCAAACCACCTATCTCCCTGTTTCTCCTCCACCGCCTCCCTCTCTCTTTAATTTGAATTTACCCCTCCTATCAGTCTCTGAATCTGTCACTATTTTCTCTTTGTGTTAAACATTAATATCCCCTTTATGTTATTTTATATTTTGTCTCTTCTTTTCTTCATTTCTTCATCTCCATGACAGACACGAGAGCAAAGGCACAAAGCTTTGCTGTCATTCAGTGATGGCTGATGAAGAAGAACAGGTTATACTTCCACACTGACACACACATGCACACACACGCACACGCACACACACACACACACACACACACACATGCTTTTGATTCATGCCATCAATTATATCAATCACATATTAAACAGCAAGTGTTATCTTAGTGCTTAATTACCAATTAACAATGAATGATTAACTGACAATTTACAGCACGCAGCAAGTAGATTGAAAATGTGGGCAGAGGCAGTGAGCACAACACAAGGACACATGGAAATTAGAAAGGATTTATGCCTGTTGATCTGTGTGTGTATGTGTGTTTCTACAGTATAGTTTAATTCGCATGTGTGTGTTTTTTGAACATGTGCTCTGCGTGTGTGCGTGTGTGTGTGTGCACGTGTGCCTGTCTACATGTGCCTGATTAAGTGTGAACTTAATCAGTTGTATTGGGTGTGTGGCATCAGTGTGACTCCCCACCTTCACGGAGATTTATCATTCCAGCATTGTGAACGCTGTCACGTTTTATCTAAGCACGCCTGCTCCATTAATGGAGATGGGAGTGAGGACAGCTTTTCATGTCATTAGGAAAACATGATACAGCAATGATTTAAGACTTTATTGGAATTATGCTTAATGCATTCAAAACCCAACAATGCACAGCTACTACATAATAAGTCTTTTAAACTGAAGAGAAAATTGACAGCCCCCTTGATTTACCGAGCCAAAGGTGACATATTGAACACGCAGTGCTACAGCCCAATTAAGAAGCTTACCTTTGAAACCCTTTCTTTCTATTCAAGAAAACCTGTTTTAATTATTTATTTCATCAGGCATATATATGTTTAGACATCCAGCCGACAACAAAGCAGCATGTGGTAGCCATGTGAAGGTTATTCCACCTGCGCATCTCCAGGATTTATGTCCGGCATCATCTGCTTGGGTAGTAATGTTCAAAGTGCAGAAGTTGCGCAGCAAACAAGTACAAAAAGGCCTCTGCGATGGCTGAATTTGTGAGCAAAATGTTGTGGATGGTATGGGAAACTTAGCATTACAGAACTGGTGGTAGATTATTTGAATCACACACTAATTGGGTTGCTGTGTTAAAAGCACTTTGATGCTGGATGCGAGTATATTTTGCAACTAGATGGAGCAGTGTAGCATTGTAATATTTCTGTGTGGCGCATATATTTACATATTCCTTCATGGATTTAGGATTGAGTTGAAATTGAGCCCAGGAGTTTCTGCCTCTGGTGAATTTAATTTGTTATGACACTTTTCCTGCTGTAGAAGACTGAATTATCTTGTGTGTGCGCCTGCCCACTTGCACATTCACCCTTGGAGACATTCCTCAAAGCAACGACTCATTTTCAATCTTTAAATACGTTGAAAGTCAGATAGACATGCCTTCGCACATTGCACACACACACTCACACACACACACACACACACACACACACACACACACACACACACCTCTATCTATCTGCAAACAGGGCAGGTATGTGAGAACGGGTGTAGGGAGAAGCATCTCCCCCTCTCGCTCTGCAGGAGATAACACACTCTCCTTTACACTGTCTCAAGGACTCTAAAAAGAGTGAGACAGAGAGAGAAAGAGAAGCAACTCTCTCTACTACTTAAATGTGTTGTAGAAATCTCTCTTCTGATTGCACACTGAACAGAAGGGTTTAGATAAGGTTCAAGGCAGCTAGCCGCTGTGGTGACTACACATATTTGTTGTGTCACGCTGAGGCTTAAGACCTAACTCTAAATTCCAAGCAATAGCCCGGCTTGTGCAACACTGCTTCAGCAGCAGCGTCATACTGCTAATAAGGAACACCGTGTTAATATAAAGCACCCACACTGAGTTTTCTCCAAGGGGACACATTTTAATGGCCTGTTTTAGGAAGCAGTGCCCTTACCTGTAATACAGCATATGTTACTTATTCTGATGGTTGGAAAAGGCCGGGGGGGGGGACTCTCAGTGCTTGGCCAGTAGAGGTCCATGTGTGGATCCAGAGGCTGAGGATTTAACCACTTGACTATCTTGGCACGCTACCACAGGACTGGCTTCCATTGAAAAGGATTGACCTCTCTTCTTTCTCTCATACAGGCTGCTCCTCTGTCTCCCTCACGCCGCCTCCATCGCCATCTCTCTCTCCAAGGTCCTGTGCACACACTGCTAAACTGTCAGGGCACGCACACCTTTCTCAGCTGCAGAGACAAAGGCAAACAATTCATTTGAAGTAACAGACAATGATTCTGTGAGAACAGCTTCACTCTCTCTTCCTGTGATCCAGTGTTCAGTCCATAGATGGCTATGAAGTGAATTCTTAATCCATCTTTGATTAGATATTGCATCATTATTTCTTGAGCGTAGGAATCTTAAGAAATTTGGGAATCAAATCTATTTTGATTCCTGGAATTATAATTCGATTCAAAATCAGGTCTTGAGAACAAAGCTCAATAAAGCTGATGTGACCAGTTTTATCTGTGCAAGGGCTGTTTTTGTATGAAAACAATGTTTCCGTTTGTCTCAGTGTTGTGTTACTCACATGCATTATTCACTTAAAGCTGCTCTAATCAAGTCATTAACAATGACGTCTTGAAATGTCAAAGGGGTCACTCATAGTGACAAGCTGATATAAAACTTAATAACCTGCATCATTGGACTGATAAGTTAGTATCAGAGTTCTTGAACATTTATCCTCCATCCCCTTAGAAACAGCAACTCCATGTCCATATAGGGAAGAGGTCGGGGTAGATGGACATCGGACTTTAACACGGGAGACCGCTGTTGGTTTCCTGTTTCCAACCAATGTCGACATTGTTTTTTTTATTTGGCATTATGATGATCGTTCCTTAACCTTAACCTTAACCTTAACCAAGTGTTTATTATTGTCACTATGAAAACAAAGGTCATTAGCAAAGTAGTCGTTTTAACCCAAACCACGATGTTTCCCTGAACCTAACCAAGTAGTTTTTGTGCCTAAACCTAACCAAACCTTAACCATAGCGTAATCATATTATAAGACTTATAAGACTTATTTTTTAAACAGTGGTTTGAAGCGGTTTTGGAAGGCACAGACAAATGATGTCGTCCTGTCGATAGAGGCGTCAGATCAGAAAACGCTTCAGTGTTTCATTCTAGAGAACAAACAACGTATTTTGTCGTTTTGTTTGAAGGACTTGTTGTGTTCACCATATCTGCTTAATGAGATGATAATATGACAGTGTTGTGTTTACAGCTTGTTTCCACCAGTGCAAGTTAAAGTAACTGCAGATACCTTACCCTAAATAAATCCTTCAATACTTCTTTGTAGATATTTATAAACTTATTTATAAATACTTTGTTGAGACAATAACATTGATCAAGACCATTTAGTTTAACTGCCAGTTACATTTTATATTTCAGCAAATCCTTCCTGCATAAGTGCACTAAAAACCTGACAATAGCGCGCCCAAAAATCTGCATATTTTATGAGTCATGTCAAGCTCCAAATTCCCTGGGAGATTATTAGATCCAAAATGAGTCCAAACACTTGCCTTCATTGAAGATCAGGCTGATTGATTGATAGATTTTTCCTCTTGTGTAGCATCATAGGCAGCAGGTATACTTGACTGCTTTGTGTACCCACAGCACGATGTCGGGATCCGCAGAGTTCCGACTTTTCTGTGCTGTTGTAATGAGGAGAAACCTTAACGTTATTGGAGTATAAGAATCAATTTCTGACATGTGTGTATTGATTCAGAATCTCACAAGATAAGAATCTTAATCCTTATGAGAATCAAATTTCCCTCACCTTTATTATTTCTGCCTTTGAAGATACAGTATTACCATCACTCACCTGCTACTTCTCTGCCTGCCTGCCTCTCTTTCTCACTCACTCATGGATTCAGTGAAATTAAAATGAAACAACGAAACACACAAAGATGTGAAGCAAAAAATACATGCATACACGCACACACACACACACACACACACACACACACACACAGACACGCACACACCTCCCTGCATGGATTCAATTGCCTCTGTGTTTGTAATTACGGCTCTGCAGGAAGTAAAATGGAGCACCTGGGTGCCCTGCAGTGGAATACACTCTAAATGAACTCTGTATGTTAAAATAATTCTGATCTAGGAAATAAAGATTCAACTACTCTTGTGCTCGGACAGTTAAAATCTAATTCATAAACCAGGACGGACTGTATTTCACATATTTATGCTTTCCAAAGTGGCCTATTTTTGCTGTGGAGGTAGATTTACTCATATACTGCACAGAAACAGTGACATTCAAAAGATTACACATAATTAACAGAATGGTTATACATTGCTGTTTATTTGTTTTTGTCTATCTAGCAATATGAAACACTGAAACAAATACTTTTATCCATCTATAACTAATGTGTACAATAATCTTTCACATTCATTACCTCCCATATGGCTGTCAAGACATACAGATTGTCATATACTCACCGCACAGTGTTTTGCAGTGAGTGCATGTTTTTTTTTTTTTTAATCCCCATTTGCCTTTTCACTTAAGGTTGAAATGGGTTTAATCAATAGTATGGGCAACGGCTTTCAGTTGGAATTACTTTGCCAGTCTATTCCATGGGGAAAAAAACAGGTATTTCTAATGCTTTGTATTTTCACTCAATTGCAGTTTTACTGTGTGGGCAATGTGTGTTTCTGCAGTGTTGGTGTCTCGGGAAGCAATTTTCCAACCGTTTGCAAGCAATGTGAGGAAAGCTAAGACCAGGTGAAATGATTAATGTAGTTCAAGCATTTATACACTGATACGCTAATAAAAATCAAGAAATATGTATTATAGAGAAAGAATGATGCAAGAAAATAACAATTTCTGAAGTAAGACCCAGTTAAAGGGGCGTTTTATATCAGCTCAGAGCCAAGATAATTTTACATATGTAATGTTTTTTATACAGAACATGTAGCCATGCTAGCGGTGTGGTGGCAATGTTGGTCCAAACCAAACCAGACTAAAATATAACTATTGGATTGATTGCTGTAAAAGTTTGAATAGACATTCATGGTGCCCAGAGGATGAATCCTACTGACTCCATCAGCAGGTCGTTATTTTCACTTATCCAGTGAAATATATCAGAAATATACCAGTGATGGGTTGGCACAAAATTTTGTACACATTTTCCTGGTTTCCACAAAATATAATCCTAATAACTTTGGTGATTCCCTGACCTTTCCTTGAGGTTCACATTTGTTGGAGAACCTTGCCAATGCAACACATTCATTGACACTGCACTTCTGCTTTGCCGTTCTTCTTATTGACAGGTCTAATGAGAGGTGCAGCGGGTACAAGTATCGATACGCAAACGGATGTTGAGGACGTTTCTACATCCATTTATGGCAAACTGGAGTGGAAATGAGGTTCAAGCATGTATGCCCATGACTGAGGTTTATAAAACAGAATCAGGTGTACACGTGGCTTTATAAATCTGATGGAAAGAATGCATATGCATATTTCTATCTTTGTGTGTACACAGAGTTTTAGTCATGAATCTACGCAGAGTTTTATGCATCTGGCCCTTGGACTCTGTAGAGTGCTCCAGTTCCTGGTCTTCTTGGAGGTTTTAAGGATGGTGGATCCTCTTGGCTATGTAGGTTGTTTCATGCTCTATCGTGAAAGTCATCATGATGTTTCATTTCACCGCTGAGTAGTTACAGATCTAGGAGGGATTTTTTTTCTCTGTAAAGCAAAGCACGATGATGAGCAAACATGACCCTTTTTTTTTTACAATAAGGAAAAGACGTGGTATTGTTTTATGTATCTCATTGACCGTGTCATTTGATTGCATTATAGCACCCAGCTGGAGACTGGATTTGAAGAATTACAAACTGTGTGCATGACAGTTGCACAGCTATTTAAAACTGTCTCTGCCGTTACAGTTTTGGCTCTTCATTATCAGGTGTTGACAGATTTCATATGACACGATCACGGGGCATGTCTGCAAATAATGTCTATTTTTATTCGTTAACTGAATTCAAATTGGACTGGAGGTGTATTATTTAGCACTTCCCTGTGTACTGAGCAGTCACACTGAGACACTTGTAAGTACATCGCTCTTCATACAGACCTTTGAAAGTCTTCAGAGTGGAGACTCAGTACTTGAAAGGGCACTTGGTCTCTGGCTAAACAGTCAAGAGGAAGCCAGCTCACTTGTTTGTGCATTGCAGTTTCTCAGTATGGTGCTACAGGTGTGTGTGTGTGTGTGTGTTTGATATTTATCAAGCTACAATTCCCAGGAGAGGGGGAGAGAGAGGGGAGGCAGAGAGAGAGAGAGAGGGAGAGAGAAAAACCTGAAGTCAAACTGGAGAAGTGAAACAGCACAGCCCACAGTAAGTAAGTTCCACTTCTGCACGGTAGCTGTCTGTATGTATTTTTTTTTAGCTGAACAGCACTCCACTCAACCATGTCAACCTGAACATGGCTGAATTGTGTTTCCAGTCAAAGTCCTTCCCGTGTACAGTTTTTGATTCTCTTGCATTACGAATTCATTTAAATCACTTCCGACAGCAATAAACATGCAGCAGAAAAAAAAAAAACATTTATGTACAGAGTTATGAAATTACTGCACTTTCTCATACTTATTTATGATAATACTGCACCCACTGCAGTTAGAAATACTGTAATAAGATGCTCCATTAGTTTTTCAGTGCTAGTGGCAATATGTAGCAGAGGTATAAACTGGTGGTAATTGAATTCCAGGATCCCAGTGGAAAGATGAAGGGTAGCCATGCTATTAGACAGAATTAGCCACCCTCTCCCACAGGAGCACACGTTTAGACACTGTGCACACAAGTGGTCGTGTGTGTGTGTGTGTGTGTGTGTGTGTGTGTGGATATGTGTGCAGAGGACCTGCATGTGTAGACATGTGTGTATGAGTCCATTTGCACTTCCATGCAGGTTTTTGGCAGGCTAAAACCCATCACATTAAGAGAGTTACATTTCATACCTTCAACTTCATTTTGACATGTTCATGAATAACCTATCAATGATTAATAAACATTCATAAATTAAAGGATTGGGTTTCCAAAAAAGAGCCAAGGTTGGATCCAAGGTGGGTTGTGTGTGTGTGTGTGTGTGTGCGTATGCTTGTGCAAATAGTGAGGGAGGCAGGTGAGTTAAAGAGCAGAGAAAACATGATATAGAGAAAACAAAAAGTGAAAACAGAGTATTAAATGTCAAAGATAAATATAGCAATTACAGATGAGAGGAATGAGTGTTGGAGGGAGGAGGGATGGAGAGAGGCATGAAGCCAAGGCTAGATTGGCAGGAGGTAAATTATTGCATTATTCAAATCCAGTCAGGTGATTTCCTTTGCACCTGCGTCACTGAGTGCCAAATACTAATGGATAGGTGTGTGTGTGTGTGTCCGTCTTTGTGTGCGTTTGTGTTTATGCTGGCACATTGTAAAGAAGCTAAAATAGGTTGTCTTTTACTTCCAGTATTAAAAGCCTATAATTAGCTCTAGCAGAAGGACATTACAAGCTGTTATGGCCAAGCATGGATGAATGGATGGATTACATTGGATGGGATGCATGCTTGAATAGAGTATTTGATGGACATATTGTGTGAATGGGCAATCTAGAGGAATGATTATTTGAATACATGAATGAATGTAGAGGACTTGTATGTAGAAATGGATTAGTGAGTGAGACTGTCCTTAGAAAAAACATACACTGCATTTGTTAAACATGTAAATGCACTCTGTATCACTCCATTTAATATGTATGCCCTTGTTTGAGCTTGCCTTGATAGTATTTTTTTAATCACAAAATATGTCAAAAGGCAATTTTATCAATTTTACTGATTTACACGGGTCTTCCCAGTGTAAAAGATAATTCTGGACACGATTAACGTTAATCCCATTTCCCAGTTTGCCCTTCCTAAAGATTCCTGTGGATTTCATATTAACTGAGAAGCAGTTAGCTTAACATGTGACTTCCTTCCATATTTCACTTTATTTCAGCTCCGAACAATATCAAAACCAATTATCTGAGATGCAAAGTCAGTGTAGTGTAGCGTGCATCTACAACATTTCAGCTAAACGTTTTGCTTGATAAAGCATAAAAACTCCATCATTTTGTGAATCAAAAGTAGGCTAAACCAGACTGAGGCAGTACAAGTGAAGAGAGGATTTGCATGAAAGTCAACTCTCTGTCTCCAGCAGACATACTGTATTTATAACTTTAGCAGACACTAGTACATGCAGTATGGTAATGGGGCACTGGGACATTGTCAATTGATGGCAATGTTTCATTGTCCCTTGCCATCCCTTTTTTAAAATACATGCTGGAAAAAAAATCTGTCTGTCTCTCAGACAGAAAAACTGCTAACCATTTGAGATGCCAACCTGGAATGTGAAGAAGAGCTCAGAACTGCATTTTTACACCTGGCCCTACATAACCTTTCGCTTGTCTAATTTTTCCACCTCATTAATAATATAATCAGTTTTATTTTTAATATGAGCATGTTTTTGAAATAGGCTATAGCTTGCAAAACTACCAATAAAGTGATTTTCAAAATATGTATTTACCTCCAGCAGGAGGTGGAATAAATGGAATAGTTTTTCTCAGGGCCTTTTCTTTTTCTATATATATGGTGGTTTCCTCTTTGATTTCAGAGCTGTTCATTCATTCATGTTGATTTTAATTTTCATGTTGCATTTAACTGCATTTGCAATTTTACGTTACATTTAAATCTCAGCTATCTTCACTCTCCTCTGAAATCTTACAGGAGGAAGGATGGTTCTGTGGCTCAGGAGGTAGAGCGGGTCTATTAATCTGGTTTGATCCCCGGCTCCTCCTGTCCTTGGGCAAGACACTGAACCCTAAGTTGCTCCTGATGGAGGCCAGCTCCATCGCCATCTGTGTGTGTGTGACTGTGAATGGATGAATCAGACCAATCTGTAAAGCGCTTTGGGAACAGTTAAGGTTGAAAAGCACTATATAAGTGAAGTCCATTTACCATTTTAAAGTGTCTTTATTTCAAGTAACAAATTAATTTGACTGACCCTGTAAACTAGCTGGCACATTTGGATAGATCATTAAAATTAACATACCAATCTGAGTTAGATCTGCTAAGAGCTACTTTTATGGCAACGCATCCTAAAAGCATTAATATGCATATCAAATATGTCTACTACAGACATGATTTTGGTACAAATGCTCTTGCTGCATACTGAAGTAGACAAACAGGCGCTCAAAATGTAAAGAGGACCACTTCAAAGGAATACTATCAAAAAAAAAAAAAAATCTAACCTGGACTGGTGTCTTTACTTACATCCTTTACAGACAGCAGGGCTTCTGAAAGTGGAAGCCACAATTAGAGAGACAGGAATATATTTTACAAACATAGGAAGAATTTAGTCATTGCTCATTTACTGGCTATTCTGATGCTGCTGTGTAAGCGTGAAAGTAGCCAGTTAGTGAGCTGTGACTGAATTAATGTCCAATATGCCAGAGGCGTAAGACGATTTTGGAGAAGTGGTTGACACTTTTGTCAAAACACATGTGTTTGGAAAATATTTGACATGCAAGTGGATACCTGAGACTTACAGTAGATCACCCTGTGTTGATGTTGTTGCTGTTGGGTCACCATTTTTGTATCAGAAGAAAGTTCTCCATTAAGAACATGTGATCAGTCTTTTTGCATACGGCATTCCAGGCTTATTCTTTTTGAATGGGGGTCTCCTCTGAGATAGGGAACCGAAGAGCAGTAAAACAAGAAATTATAATAAAATATCTCAAAACTGCCAACATGCTGAGCAGTGTTTGGAGTATTAAAGGGAAATGTTGTACACAGCCAATATGTCAAATGCATGCTATTGTCCATTAAAAAAATAAATAAACAAAATTGTTCCCCTGAGTAAATAGCAGGATGCCCTTTGTTGGAACCATTATTTTTTTATGTAATCTGATTTTCTTTTATCTGTTTTTATGAGTTATTATTGTTTAGAAACTAAGTCACTAGAGCTCACATTTTATGTATATATTTTCATCAGAAACTGGGAAGAGTTGGATGATTATGCAGTGGGTTTCTCAAACGGGAACTGAAGCAGATGACACAGCTATAATTTGGTCTCTCAGATGCTCCATCGACAGTCTCAGCACACACTCTGCCTCTCTGTCACTGATGGAGAGTCACGACTTCTCAAGTTGAAGAAATATGCAAGCACACACTGACACATACACACACATACACACACACTTGCAGAAACACACATGCACACACAACTTTTGTGTCTGTTTAAACCTTCTGAATTAACGAGCTTCCACATACACACACACACACACATGCACAGATAACGCTCACACACACACATAAACACAAACGCTCACATAAATTTAAAAGACTCAGAATCATGAAACCACATAATGAATAGTAATCATAGGCATTTCCATAACGCAAAACATAATCCCTGATGAAAATTCAGACGAAGAAATGAATTATAGAGAGGAAAAACAGCCAAGCACCAAAACAAGTGCAATAAAGTAATGAATGATAATGTGAAGGAAAACGAGGCGAGGTCGGCAGTTAGAGGTGGTGGTGATGCTCGAGGGCCGAGGGAGGTTGTGCATGCGTGTACACGCATGTGCATGTTATGCATTCACTCGACATTTATGCGTTCATGTGTCATAAAAATACAAGTGGAATTTCCAGACGGTACGCCTTTAAATGTTCATCTGCATGCAGAGGTGGGTGTGTGTGTCTGCATGTGTGAGTGTGTATGTAATCTAACGGTTTATGCAGTGAAGTTAGAGCTTATTAAAGGGAGTGTAAAGCAGAGAGAGTGTAATTACCAAACATAAATGAGAAGCTCTCACCCAATGCATTAAATTACCCTGAGAGAGGACTGCCAGCTGATAATTGGACTTTCTCATCTTAGTGTGTGTGTGTGTGAGGATGAGAGGGAGCGAGAGAGAGTGTGTGTACATGTGGACACGGGGATGAAAACCATCTTAAGTTGAAAGATGTAGCCTGATGTTGTACTTACGTCTGAGTGTGCGTGAGAGTTTGTGTGCGTGTGCAAGTGTGTGTGTGTGTGTGTGTGTGTGTGAGTGTATCTGATGTCCTTCCTCTCTGGGAGAAACTGTTGTTGCTAGTCCTTTTGCACACTTCCAGGGTGATAAATCCATCGATGCTCCAGTTGTGACAAACCATGGTTCACCTTAGGCTTCACCTCGCCTGTGTGTGTGTGTGTGTGTGTGTGTGTGTGCGTACTGTATGCATTTCTGTGTGTGAAACCCCAACATCGTGTGTAAAAAAAAAACAAATACATACTGTATATCCACCTACATGTATATGTATGAATAAAAGTGTGTGTGCCTTATACTGAATGTTCTGTGTATTCCTTTGTGTCTGTGTTTTCAGTGCGAGTGTGTGTGTGTGTGTGTGAGAGATTAATTGTGTTTTGGTGGTAGTGTGTCAGCGGAAATGAGAGCTTGTGTGTCCAGGGAATGTTTGTGATAAAGACTGATTGTCTATCGATATATGTGAGACCTGGCATAAATTCAGCCATGTGGGCGGTTATGTGTGGCTGGAGATATGTATACAGAATTCGTGAGTGTGTGTGTGTGCGTGTGTGTGTGTGTTTCTCCCTGTTGTGTGTCCCTGAGTGCATTTCCCTCCTCCTGCTCCCCTCTCTTTCCTCTGCACTGTCCTTGCAGTGTCCTTCTCTCTGCCTCTCTCTATCCTACTCTCCAGCCATCTCCATCTCCTGGCCTTGCTCTCTCTGTCTCTCCATGTCTTCTTTACCCACGCATCCCCCCTTCACACACACACACACACACACACACACACACACACACAGACACACGTCTCTCTTCCTCTTTGCGTCTTGCTCTTTCCCTCCTTCCTTCTCCTCGCTCCCTCTTTCTCGGAATAACATGCTTCAGAGCTTTCAGATGGAGACAGAGAGGGTAGCTCCAATCAGAACTGCACCAGACCTTTTAAGTAAACACAGCAGCGATGTTAGCACACACATACACACACACACTCACAAAGTCTCACGGTCAAATGCACACACATGTCCACACACACACAAAGGCACATACAGGGAGTTTTGTGAAGGAAAACTCAGCTACATGTGAACCTGAAAAAAAAAATCACCTTAAAAAGCTGGAGCACAGGACAGGTGCCAGTACAGAGGGAGAAAGCAGCAGATTAGAAGAGAAAGACATGGGAGAGGGAGAAGTGGGCAAAGCAAACAGAAGCAGGGAAAAGGCTTGCTGGAGAGGAGAATATAAAGAGAAATAAAACAAGGTAAACACTCTTAGCCGGACTGACCAACGTAAGAAGACAGAAACACACAGAAGCAGTGAAATGGGGATCATGGGGATAGAAAGATGGGCATTAAAGCAGGCGGCACACAGAGCAGAATGACAGACTGACAGTGGGATAAACCGACAGAGACACAGCAAAGGGGTTAGTTTGCTAAATGGGTCTGCTTGATAATTGTGTTCTGTGACAGCTGACAGTAGCGCCACTTAATTAAAGCCAAGCAGGAAATGACTATTTATAGAGGCTCCATCCCATCAGCACTAAATGACATGGTGTTTTATTTCCCTGCAACCGACTGGCCGCAAAACGCTGACTTTATTTAATTCGATAAGTGTGTGTTTGGAGGGGAGGGGAGGAGGGTGGGGTGTATGTGTGTGTGTGTGTGGATCTGTGTATGTAGTGATGGGGGCAGTCAGTGGGAGGAGTCCGCGTGTGTCTGTGTCGGCGTGTAATCCGTAGGAATTGTGTGTGTGTGTGTGTAGGAAAGATATATCTATATAAAGAAATAAATCAGCATTATTATATAAATTTGCCCCAGGCAATTGAAAGCAAGCATTATATTCACTCAACACACACACACACACTTACAGACTCCTACAAAACACATGCGCAAGTTCACACACACACACACACACACACACACACACACACAAACACACACACACAGAAACACAGCCACACGCAGTCATGTCCCACGACAATGCACAGTTTGACAGCATTCTCCCTGACAGTTTGAAATGTCAGCCCCAAGTGTCGGTCCAAGTGTGCAGATGAATGTGTGTGAGTGTGTGTGTGTGTGTGTGTGTGTGTGTGTGTGTGTATGTGTGTGTGTAAGCACGAAGATACGTGAGGTTGTAGAGCCACCGTTTCCTGGATGTCAGCTATAAAAACCATTCACAGAGGTATGCCGCTGCCTCCTCGTTTACTGTAACACTATGCACTCGATTGGCCTTGAAGTGAGGGAATTCGAGAGACCAAAACACTGGATGGTTGGACCATAACAAACAACCAAAAACAGAACAGGCTTCTGTGCCCACGAATGCACTCAAAGCACTTTGCTGAATTTTTGCTTTTGTTTGTTGAGTAACTTTAGGTGACTTGCATTCAAAATTATAACTCCTAGTAGTTCTAAGACTGGATGGTGAATTAATTTTATTGTAATGCTATGTGCTTGTTTGGAGAATTTGTGAATACAATTTAACGAAAAGACTGCACTTTGAATAGAGGCAGATTTTTTGTTCTTCCTCTGAGACTGCAACTTTAACTTTAAGAAAAAATATGTGCACGGGGGCCAATCACAATTATGTTGCACTGTAGCTTAAAATAGAATCTGACAGAGTATTAGCAGGTGCATAGAAACAAGACTAAGAGTCTACAGGCGTGCTAGCAGCTCCGTGAGGCTGCACTTTGAGCTACATGCTACTGTAACACATTTTACACAACATGCTAACATTTGGTAATTAGCATTAAACACAAACTACAACTGAGGCTGATGAGAATGTCATTACGTTTTACGGCTATTTGGTCATTAATCAAAGTTTTGGACAAATAAAGGTTTTGACTTGATGATTGTGCTAGATGAATTTCAAAGTTATTGCAATTCATCCTGAGGGGGGCATGAAGGTCAGGACCAGATATCATGGCAATGTATTTGATAGTTTTTGAGATTTCACTGAGAAAATAAATAAATTAAAAAATTAAAAACTTTTAGTAACCATAACCACAATCTTTACCTAACCTTTACCACGTGTTTTAGTAGCCTTACCCTAACCTGCCCTGAACCATAATTTATGTCATAACCATGATCTTTGACTAACCTGTAGTTGCCATTGGCAAATATTGTAGCAAGCAAACATTTTCAAAATGTTGCAATAGACCTAAAAAAATGTTGGCATTGAACGTAATACAGGTTTTGCAGAACCGTCTAATACTGACATTGTTGTCTGGCAACAGAGTTGGATTTTGTGTCAGGTAGGCAGTGGGCCAACCTTAAAAAAATCTGAGTTGTCCTTTAATCCAAACACTCTTAATTGTTTAAACCCCAACTGAACTTAATTTCTCCAAGCAATCCTCCTTAAGTATCTTCCAAAGGAACAAAACTGTCATAGGTTACAGTCAGCCATTATTCTTCATCTGCTGATTCTTCTCCTCTTTTCATTCAGTGTTGAATAGAATATTCCAGCATTTTCTCCTTACATTGGAGTTACATCACCGTTAAACATTTGGACGTCTTAATCCTTTTATTCTGTTACTTCAACTTCATTTACTGTAATATGAAATACTGAGTCTGACTGCTGTGTGTAAGAGCAATTGCAGCCATGTTGAAATACCTGTAGTTTTAAAGTATTAATAAATCTAAGTGAGTTCAACCGTGTGCCTCTCTTCAATAAACAATTCATTTTAAGACATAATGGGCAAGGATGAAGACATAAAACAAGGTATCAAGGATAAATTCAGTAGTTTTCTTCATCCTACTTGGAGGACTATGCATCAATATTTTCTCAGACAGGCACAGCACAGTTCCTTTAACAACTGCCAGCACTGTTGGCACATGAAGAACAGAACACAAAACCAGAACAAAACACATAAATGCCTGCTGGTTTCATCCATACTAAAAACGAATCCTCTTGAGCTTGGTTTAGCCTCATAGACTTTCTTCTTCTCGCCGAATCCCTCTGTTTCTGTGGATGTTGCCCAATCCGGCACTTTTTCTTCTGACTTTTTGTGTACTTAGGTTTTGAGTGTTGGATTCCACCAAAAGATGAATAATAACAGAAAATCTAAATGTAAACATGGTTCCCCAATTGTAGCCTGACATTGGAAGTTAAATGTTACCTGTTGTGTCAGACACACTAAACAACCTGTCTTTGAAGAACAACAGACTTAAAGAATTTCAGACTCCTGTAGCTTTTACAAAGTGTTACACTGTCAGAGACATTTCTTGCTTTTTTCTGGGTTTTTTTCTGTTTCTGATTAATTAGTCAAAAAATAACAACCTGTGTGGTACAATAAGAAAAATATACTTTGAGCACCTGAAATCTGTAAAACCTTTATTTCTGTCACTTTTATCTTCTTGTTATATTCACTCCTTTAACTGTGCTGCTCTGTCCTCATGAGCCTTTCTTGTTTCCCTTGTTTTTGCACAACTCGTCTCATTTCCTTTCAATCATAGATAAACATAGGCAGGAATAACAGCCTCCTGTTCCTATAAGTCATTTATTATTCAATGTGTGCTTTGACCTTACAGGGGCATTTTGCGGATTTTTAAGTTAAATCCTATTGTTTTGTTGTTGGGAGGAAAATCTGACAAATTTATATCTCAAGAGTTCAACCTCATAGGCTGTGAAAAAAAAACACCGCCAGCCTCCATCAAACATGGCATCCAGTGGAGCGCAGAGATCAGCTTCTATTTCCTCAGTATCAGTAAGCTGTTGGCACTCGGGCACTCGCTTGTCAGCGGTGGAGCTTAAAAAATAACCCAAAAGAAACAGCCAAAATGAACAAATACCGAGCAGTTTACTACTATGAATCCATTATACGATACGTACCCTTGAAGGTCATCTGAAACTAGCTGTGTAATTATTCCTGGAGTTCAAACAGAACATGGTTAATTAGCATTTAGTTACTAAGCAACACAAACTTTATTGGAACAAACTTCCAAAAGATCTTAGACTTACATCTTAGCCCTAACATGCTGTTTTTAAATCCAGACTGAGGGCATATCTGTTTTTAATCCTATCTAATGTGCTATTTTATGTTCCAAAGTACAGTAAATCTGTACTGAATGTGATACTTCATTCATGGTGATTCTGCATTCATTAGTCAGTTAATTCAGTGTCCAATTTATTTAATAAATTGCAATCTTTTATTATAAATACTCTTATAACATAGAGTAGTGCTTCATGATTCACCACATAATGCCATGCAGTTAATTAGCCTTTTTTTTAAATTTTTTTTATCAAATGACTGGAGATCTAGAAATAACACCTTTATTTTGCTGTGTCCATGGTTACTAAAAGTAGCTGTTGAATCTGTCAGTGGTCGCAGCTTGGCACTGCTAATTTGGGAATGTTCATTGTTTCAAGTGATCTTTCCCCACCACACGAAAATAGCCATTCATTTACTGTGTACACTTACATGCAATATCATGTATAAATGATATTACAGTATTACAGTATATAGCATTATATTGAACACTCTATCATTATAAATACATGCTACAACACATGCTAAAATAGAAGCCACAGTTGTTGCTCACCTTTTTCCTTGTTGACAGGCTGGTGTAGGTGAACAGGCATTTCCTTGGGAAAGCTGCATTCCCAAGGAATATGAACACTGTCTCAGCTATTAACAAAATTTGTTCATATGAACACAGGAAACATTAAAGAACATTTACAATAATGATGGTTAAATGTTTCTATGTCTGTCCCTTTGTCTTTTTTCTGTCTCTTTACTCCATTTTCTCCTCTTCTCTTCTTTATTCAGCCATAACTCTCTTTCTGAACAGTCCATGTTTTTCCTCTCTCTTTATCCCTTTTTTTTCTTGTTTTTTCTCTGCTGTACTTTAAAATAGTGCTGATGATAACACCACCTTGTTTGAACAGTTGAAGTGGCAGGGATTCACAGTCATCAACACCTGCTTACTTGAGTGGTGCTGCGACTTCTGCTTCCATTTCTGACATTATATATCACCCTAATTATGCCTCTCTCTCTTTTTTTAATCTCATTTTCTTTCTCACTTTCTTTGTTGCCCCTTTTTTTTTACTTTCACTTCTTTTCTGCTGTTTTTGCAGCCACCTCTCATACACACCAACACTTTGTTGTTCTTTTCCTTCCCTGCTCACTTCCTTCCAGCCCTGGTGTGCTGCCATGAGGTATTCACCCTGTTTTACTTTCTCTCTCTCTCTCTCTCTCTCTCTCTCTCTCTGTGTTTCTCTTTTGCTCTCTCTCTCCCTGCACCTGGCTGTGTCCCATAGCAGTTCTGGCAAAGCAGAGAGCAGATGAGACAGTGTTAAACAGTGTCACCTGCCAACACATCCAGCCCAGAAAGCTGCATTGTAGTATGTGCTTTGTGTGTGCGTGTGCATCCACAGGAGTATGTACAGTATTTGTGACTATGCATATGTTGCCTCTGTGTTAAGGTGTATTCTGCTCGGTGCGTGTGATCAAGTTTGTGGTGTGTACAGATGTATACAGCTCCTTGATGTGCCATCTCTTGAAATGTGGGAGTAGCGACACACTGAGACTGTTAAACTGAGAGGGCCCTTGGCTTTGAACACTGACAGCCCTGTGGCTGGCTGTCTCTGCCATACAGTGGCGGTCGTTCAAAAGTCACCATCTTGATTGGCAAATCAAAGGCATCTACCGCCAACTGCTGTACTGCAGATATATTTCATACGGAAGTTCTCTCCTCTATTAAGCGAACCCCCACTAGGCAAGGGTGTGACAAAAATGTTATAAAAGGGCTAGGGCTGCGACTGGCTGTTCTCTACTGAGGACTACGAGAATGTGTTTTATTTATTTATTTTCCATACATGTCTAAGGTCTGATGTCTTGGCAACTGCTAGTTTTCCAAAACATTTCAAACACACGGCTGGAGCATTTATGTCTTTAGACAGCGTGATGGGAATGTTTTGATAGGGAGGTATCAGCTCCTCAGGGCCTGCGATGTGTTGACGAAATATTTGTCATAGGATTTACATAAAAATGTGGTTTAACAGTTGAACTTAACTCCTCATAGAGATGTCACTAACTCAGAACAGAGTGATAGTATAGAAATCTTGTCCTAACTAGTGTGATGACCCCAAATATTACTCCTCACGAAGTCAAAAGAGCCATCAAGAAACGCCTCTATTTTCTAGAGTATGATATATTACTAAATCGTCAAGCATCAGTGGAAGTGACACCATTTCATTGATGGCACATGGCACCATACAGTATCCCAGCAGTTGATTAAAGCTCTGCCCTGATTTTCTCCCTGTAGATGACTCGAGTGTTGCCAAAGCTGTTGTTATGATGCAGAACAACTGGAGGTCATGACCTTGGCGAAGGACTGCAGTGCTGTAGAAGTAGATGTGGATTTGTTTGCGCGTGTGTGTGTGTGTCTGTGTGCAGCCCTGTGTGCCGTTGTGCACACATGAAAAGCATCCTCACAGACTGCCTTGGCTTTCATTTGATATGCAGTACAATTCATAGCTTGCTACTATTAATACCCATTCACTCTCCATTCTGCAATTTGTCTATTTACTGCAGGGTGGTG
Source organism: Macquaria ambigua (assembly GCA_008360985.2). Taxonomy (NCBI): domain Eukaryota; kingdom Metazoa; phylum Chordata; class Actinopteri; order Centrarchiformes; family Percichthyidae; genus Macquaria; species Macquaria ambigua. Next base: position 82,778 of record VMKM01000341.1, read on the forward strand.
GTGGAGGGGTCTGAGAGCATGATTGTGATTTGAGTAATGCTTTCAGAATAAAGGAAAGGAATGGAGGCAGAGATGGAGAGATGGGGAGAAAGACAGGCATAAAACAGGGAGGGAGAGATAGAGAGAACAACTGCAATAAGGTAAAGGATGGGGAGATGAGTGCAGAGAAAGTGAGGGGATTCAGTGGAAGGAGGGGGGGAGACAAGGGAAAATATAGGGGGATTGAAATCCTCCTGGGATGCACAAAGAGAGGAAACACTTAAGATGACTCAATTCATCACAATCACTGCTACAAAAGAGAGGGAGGGAGAAAAATGAAGGGGAGAGATGCAGAAGAGAACAGGAGTATGTACTGCAATACATTAGCAAGACTGGAGTAAGTGCATAAAAAGGCAGTACAAAAATTATCAGGGTTGCTGGGGGGGGGGGTTTGCTCTTATAATATTTAATTTTGCTTTGGGAGGAAAGTAGTGCCCTTTTTTAGTGGCACAAGAGAAGTCACAGTGACACTTTGGTTGTTTATATTTGGTTTATACTCACCTTCATTAAAACACCAGACATAAGGCAAATGCATCTACTTGTTGGTTTAATGTAAATGGGTAAGCCATCAGCTTTTGGTTTTGGTTCAGGAATCGGTTCCAAGATAAAAACACAAAATTATTTACATATAGTAATTTTACCATGGTTTAATCATGGTAGAATACTGGGTCGCACTTTATTTTACGGTACACTAATAAGACGTAACAAGCCGTACTTCAAATCAAATTAGACAAAAACTAGAAATAATATGTTATTTATTAGACAGTAAATAAATACAGTTATGCCATAATTAGACACCATACACCTAAATTATGCTGTAATTATAAACCGCATATAATGCTGTATTAGACTCAAAATATACTTAGACACTATTATACCAAATTATACTGTAATTAGAAACCAAATAGGAGATCCTAATACACTATTACACACCATTTTACAAGATCATAGTCTAATTAGAAATAAAATACAATGCCATATCAGATCCAAAGTGTGCTACAGTTAGACGCTATTCTACCCTTACTACCAAATTATGCTGTGATTAGACACCACTTTTAACTCTACCAACATGGGCCTATGATAGCTTAATTATACAACACAGGCTGTAGGCTAATTAGCCTTTATAATAGTCACACAAAACAGTGAGAGCTCAGAGGACAATACATTTATTTGGCCTTTATTAAAAATAGTTTAACTTTCTTACAGGGTCATTTGTTGCCCATTAGAAGAAAACTGTACCGTAAACTAAAGTCAAACCACATCGGGTCACATCTGGTTGCTCTCCGCAGTCCCGTGGAGTTTGTAGGTAGTAATACATAGCCTAATACATGCTTCCTCGACGCCCTACTCCATCCATACCAGTTAAGTCATCCCACCATTTAATGCCATGTCACTATCCGACCCCAGTAACATAAGGCTATGAAAGCTGCCAGGACATTGCATCTTTATTTCCCACTGCTAGACCCTTATTAGACCTTCTTAGAGGGTAATCTGCGACACATTACAAAATAACTGTACTGTAAACTAAAGAGAAACCATACATATCTGCTACTTAAGACACCTTTCTTCGGCTGGTCGATTATAAAAAAATGTTTTCTTTGAAAGAAAAGGCATGAGACTGGAGGCATCATTACATTTGCTTTTTTATTGGGCAAAACCTGTACAAAATCAAACAGCAGAAACATTTAGACATGTAACGTTATAGCACCAATTCCTCTTGACTCACAGTATGCATTTACCAGGGCTGGGGAGGGGGCTTTTCAGCTAACTTCTACAATCTGACTTTTTTAGCTTTTAGCTACATAGGTTAGGATATTTATCTTCTTTGTCCTGGTCATCACTAATATTTGGCTCTCTAACTATATGCTGTATATTTAGATCAACACAGAGTCTTCCTCATGAGTTTTTTTTTTTTTGTCAGTTTTATGTATAGGAATAGGAATTGTGTAGATGGCTACTGAAAGCTGAACAAGCATGTTGTTCAAACAATCAGCCCATTCTTTATAGGCCTATTGTGACAAAAGAATAACAAAAACTATGTATTTATATTGTGGCTCCACTCTCAAGGTCCTTACTGTAATTGCGTTATATTCTGTATTCTGTGGTAATTCAGTGAAGGGAGATTGTTAGGAAGGTTTGCCTTTTCAAAGATAGGGCAGAGTCAAGTGAAATTATTAATAACGTGAAAGAGGGCCTGGCTTTAAAAAAAACAACAAAAAAACAAATGCCAAGTTCATCCCCTGCCTTTCACTGATAATAATCATATTGTTCCTAACGAAATACCAGAATGACTTACTGTGTGACTGATACCATTTATAGGTTGCGTTTTAAATCTCTGAGCGTTCATGTGTGCGTTCATATGTGCACACATCAGGCAGGCTTCACATACCTGTTGTCAACTTCATGAGGACACAGTATTGTGGAGGAAGTTCATAACTCCACAAGATTTAGAAAAACCTCTCTTTATTGACTCTCCCGAGAGAGCTCTCTCTCTCTCCCTTTGCCTCTCACACAGAAAGTGTATTGTAGAGAGTATGAAAAGTGAAATAGTGACAGGCAGGTGACGAGGTTCATCCACCAATCTCAGATTAGCTTTATTAAAAATGTACCAAGGACAAATGGAGGACCTCTCAAGAGACCAGATGAACTCTGAAAGGCAGGAACTGTCTTTCAGGTTTGGACAGCACAGACCCAGGGTCCACATACACATACACACACACACACACACAAACACAAGAGAGGGAAAACTGTCTCAGCATACATTCTTTGAGAGGCAAAATGTGCCAAAGAGAGTTAGAGATGAAAAAGAGGTGAGGGAGGCAAAGGCAGAGTCCCAGAGAGAGATTGAGAGTGAGGAGGAAAGACACAGTGAAGAGAAAGAGACACAGAAAGTCAGTGAGAGAGTACGAGAGGGGAGGGGAAGAGAAACGGCGGGGAGGGAGGGGGCCGCCGGAGAACGATAGAGTTCTGGAGAGGTTAATTGGAGGTTGTGGCATGATGATATGATTCAGAGAGATCATTAGCATTCCAGAGCTAAATATTAATGACGCCAGCGCTCAACTTCAGCCGAAGGAACACAGTGCTACTGCAGGTGAGGCCCGAAAGACAGAGTCAGAGGAATAGAAATGCAGAGTTTGCAGCACTAAGAACTATAAGCCATAAATGTTTAACGGCATCATTAACATAATTTGATGGAGGCTTTTTGTCTACGCGTGGTGGGTGGTACTGAAAGTCTTGCCAGGGTAAATTAGAGAAGGAAGCTTGCTTAATCATTGCGGATTTTATAATAAAGTCGTAAATTGCGGCATTTTATCCCCATTCTTTTTTATTTTTTTTACACAAGGAGGCAAACCCCAGACAATAGGTTCCAGTATAAGCTTTGAACATGCTGATGTTGTACATGGTGGATATTGAGCTGAATGGCCCGAGAGCCTCAGTGGCACTGACAGAGACGGTACTGAAGTAATTAATCATAAGCACCAAGATCAAAGTTCCTCTCTAGAAACTCTTGCAGATGGGACTATTTAGTGTTTTGCTTGCGTGACCATGCAGTTACAAGCATGCAAGCACACACACACGGGTTCACCTGCACACGCGCGCACACTTCTACAAATATCCCCCCCGGATGCAGCAACCTGCTCTGTATTGTGGGTTATTTATGGCAGTAGATTGAGGGCCCAGGCCTTTGAATGTGTTCGGAGACATGTGAACTACAGTAAGTGGCTTTGAAATCCACAGTGGCAGAGTATTAAAGAATTTCTCCTATTAGTGAGCTGGCAAATGCTCACTGGAATGGAGACAGCTTACATGAATCACAGCAGATATTCATTGTGTGTGCATCTGTGTACATGTGTGTGTGTTCATGTGTGTGTGCGACTGCGTCTATTTCAAAAGCCCTTTTAAAAGGGAATCTAGGAGGATGGAAGAAAGGATTGAGGAAAAAAAAAGGCATTACTCTTGAGGTAGCAACACAGGAGCAGATCTACAAAACTATTAATCTCTGCCTCTGCCCCCCTCAGCCGCCTCTTTCTATCTCTCTCCTCCTGCCTCTCTTCTTTTCCTATCTCCTCTTTTTTCTCCAGAGCCCTCCTCTGCATTTATTTCATTAATCCAACTCTCCTATCCTTTTCCCTCGCTCACAGCTACTCCATCTATTTCTTTCACTTTACATCTCCTAACTCTGCTCTGCTCCCTCTCTCCAATGTGCTCCCCCGCCCTTTATCACTCTTTGTCTCCATCATGACTTGCCTCACTCACTCCCTCCCTCCTGCCCTCCACCATGTCCATATTTCACTCTTTCCCTCCTCATTTTCTTCCTCCTTTTGACCTCATCTCCTCTTTGTTTAATCTTTGTTTTTCTCAATCTTTTAGTCTCTTATTCTCTGTCTCTGGCACTTTCGATCTCTTGCTCTTTCACTCTCTCTCTCTCTCTCTCTCTCTCTCTCTCTCTCAGGTCTCTCTCATCCTCTCTCTCTCTCTAACCCACTGCAGTGTGTTGCAGAGATTCAGACCTCAGTCTCATATGTGGTCGAGGTTTCAAAGCCGCAGTTCCCACCAAAGGTTCAAATCAACACACACACACTTTAACTTGGCCGCAAACTTGCGCACTCACACACACGCCCACTCAGCAGTCGCAGCTGCAGTGGTTCTGGCTCGGTGGCTGAGGCTTCATGGGGTTCCTTTGTGGGTGAGGGGCTCTACTGCAGCGACTCACTCTTCGTCTTTCTTCTTTTTTTCTTCTTCTTCCCTGTCTGTCTCACGCGCCCACCCCTCCTCGCTCCCCTCCCCTGCCTTTCATTGCCTCACATGCCCCCCCCCCATCATCTTCCCACTCTTTTCCCCTGCCCCTTTATTATCCTCCTACACAATCAGAATGGTTTGTGTTTTTCTACTGTACATCCAGCTGTCCTCTCCCACACCTAGCAAAAGCCCTCACAACCCCCCACACCCCGTTTCAGTCCCCTGAGGCTCACCCTTACCATTCTTCGGCCTCTCAAGTGCCACCCCCCCAAGACCTTACCCACCCACCCTTGGCCCTATTGTCTGCAGAAAAGAATACACCTCCTTATTATTCTCACTCTGCACCACCACCCGTTGCCATGCGTGCGCACACTCACATTCATCCTTATCACTTCCCTTTCGCACCTCGGTACCCACACCTTTTCCTGTATATTTCAAGTATTGGTTTCATGTGCGCACACACATACACACACACACACATAGTCACACACTGACATGTTCTCTCCACCTCTTCCTGTTTGGCTACACACCACACTTCTTCTCGGGCCACTAGTTACACTGCGTCTCCAGCGATGCAGTCATGTGCTGCTGTACCCCTCCAATGCTCCATTCTTATCTCTTGGAAGACTTTTTCTACCTTCATGCCTCCTTCCTCCCTTTTCCCCCTGGCCACCTCCACCTCCACCTCCTCCTCCTCCTCCTCCCATCACATCCCCCCATTCTTCCCGCATCTTCACAAACAGACAATAAAATCTTCTTTCACCACTCTTCTCCCCTCCTGACCTCTTTAATCTCATCTATCCCGTACCCATGGCTTTCTTTCTCTATCCCCATCTCACCTCAAACACATCAGCCCATACACAATGGCTGCAGTTTAATAACACATATTTCTAGAATGATATTGAAAGAAAAACAAAATCATTGTAGTACTGGGTATAGCATATTAACCTACCTACCAACTGTGACGCCTTTCTTCTAACAGTCATCCTCAAATCAGCTTCTCAACCACTGCAAATCCCCGAGGCTGACATTGCCTGTCCCTTATTTACTTTCCCTCGTCTTCCTCCCTGCAAAAATATATCCAATCATTCTCACTTTTCTTTGCTGAGGCCTCTGCAATGATAAGCTGACTTAGAGCTTGTTTTTAGCTAATTATCCTCCTTTATTTATTTTCACGGTGAGTGAATCATTTTCTGGAAACATGACGACCCCATTAATGAAACATAAGCAGCTCCTGTTTCCAATTAATAGTCCTGTGTCTCTGTTGTTCTGGCAGGAGGAAGTATGAGGTAAATATATGTAAAATATCATACATGAGCAGTAAATGGACATGTATGTTTATGAATGTGCACTGTATATGAATATGCACAAACATATTAGTAGACAGGAGTGGGTGAGGAGAGCAAGAGGGAAAAACACTAAAACCAAAAGGTTAAAGTTCAAATTCACAACAGCGATACATCCTTCTGAAGAACCCTCAAGCAAGACACTTCACAAGATTTGCTTCATGCTCACTTATTGTTAGTTGCGATTAGACAGAGTTGGAGTTTTTAGAAACTTTCAAATTAAAGATCAAATTAGTTGTCTTAGATTTCCTTTAATTGGGAAAAAAACAAAACAATACAGAGTCTATATTTGTTTCTTCTGTTCTTTTTTCTTTTCTCCCCTCCACTCGCCCATCGCCTCATTCTCTTTGTCTCCGACTGTCTCTTTATCCCTCTTCCTCCCCCTCTACGCTACCACCAGACACATAGGCCCCCTTTACCTCTGCAAGTGCTGCATTATTAATTGACCTGCATCGGCCTTACAGTGGAGAAAACACTCACAGTCTAAGACCTACAGCCAGTCAAACAAAAAGATCCATACACAAACCACGCACACAGACACTCACAAATGCACGAGCACTTGCATATGCATGGCCACGTGCACGTCTGTTGTGCGTGTGCACGTTTTTTGAACATGTTGTTGTTGTTGTTGTTTTGTATACAACATGTATATATTCTATCTGATCCTTTCACACATGTTAAGGTAAGCCCGGGGCAACTCCCCTCTGAGGCTTCGCTATTACCCCAGTCATGATCACAGCTTGATTCCCTTGTGTGCATCGCTACATGTGCCTTTACCTTTGTCTGCATCTCGTTGTTTGATGTCTATCCTGAATGTGTGTGTCTGTGGATGTGTGTGTGTCCCTTTGTCGTTATCTTTGTGCTGGTCTGGCCAGTTTCTTCTGTTGTGTGTGTGTGTGTATATGCAGTGTTAGCCTGTGTTACTGATACACATGACCTGTATAGTAAATGTCTTTGGTGAAATACAGCCCTAGACAATATTCTGTGTCATAAAAGGGTTCATAAAAGCAACATGATGTGATCAAATCATCTGCTAATTTATTCCAGCCAAACCAGCCAAACAGAATGGTAACTAGGGGCTTATCTCTGCTAATAACAACTGTTGTCAATGACAGTTGCTGCGCACTAATTACTTTTGTTGCTTTGGTTTTTATTTTATTATTTAATGAAATGATTTTTTTTTTATCTATGTGTATTTTGTCATCAGGTTTACACAGTTGTGTGTTTAATCCCCACAGAGTTCTGTTATTTTACCAATTCTGAATATAAATGAATTATGGATTTAAACATTATATAATCAGTGAGTCAGTTTGTGTATGAGCAAATTACTTAAATTTTATTTACCTGAATGCTTTGCAATTGGTTATGGAGATTTGCGTTTTTCATGCCCTGTTAGCCAAACATGAGTGTTTGAATATGTGACAGATACACACAGTTAAAGCGTTTTATCCTCATTGGTCACGGCTGTAATCTTAAATCTTGTGATTGGATACGGAGATATTGCTGAAGTGCTTTAATTGCTTGAAGGGTTTAACGCATGTGTCTTTTGGCCACAAGGGAGTTTCTATGCGTGTGTGTGTGTGTGTGTGTGTGTGTGTGTGTGTAGGTGCTGCTACTGTACAACTGTGTGTACCTTTGAAAAGTTCAGCGCTAGAGTCAGTTTTTTTTTTATCCAGATTGTTTTCACACACAAACACCTTCCCGCCCACATACACATGCACACACACACACACACACATGCACACACACCCACATGTACAAACATGAGCACACACACACACACACACACACACACAGACACAGCAGTAAAGAAAAAAACACAACAAAGGAAGATAAACAGTGATTATTTACAGTGATTTAATTACTGTCATTCAGATGAAGTAGCACGTCTCACACACACACACATTTGACACACAAGCCTACACACACACACACCGCCTCATTGGCACAAAATACGGGTACCAACAGAAATCCAACAACAACCGGTATTACTGTATAAATATAGAAAATTTCAACTGAAGTGCTCACATGCAAGCACAGGACACAGCTGCGGACATGCAAGTCTGCTCATTGAAGGAGCACCCATCTGATTGACAGATAGGTTTGCCAGGGTGATCTAATGTCCTCACTTTCACCTCACTCCCCCTCGCCTCCTTCCTTCACCCCTCTGAGAGTGATAGAGCACTCCCTTAAATATAAATCAGTAGAATCACACCACGTCAGGAGTCTAACTCTCCCCTGTAGTCTCATTAATCACCAGCATACCCTGCCCACCACTCTGTCTCCATCTGTCTGTCTCTACACGGTCTGTCTCCTTGTTTTTTGTCTCTTCCGTCTCCTATCTAAGTGTTTTCTTGACCATTTGAGGCTTTCTACACATGACCAGTGGATCAGCTGTATGATGTGTGAGCAGAAAAAGCTGTTTTTACACACAAAATCTGTTTTGTTGGAAAAATCATCTGTATTGACATCATACGCCAACAAGAATCAATGTGATTACTTGTACAGCGCAAAAAAAAAAGAAGAAATAATTTAGTTTGGAGTTCCTCTTTGGGGTGGTGTTGCACAGTACAGTACATCACGGACATGATGAGTAGATAGACATTGAAAGCCACAAACAAACAAGGTCAAAATTGAAACTGACTGAACTTTGAGTTCAGCGGTGAGGCATAAAATGTGGAGGGTGCACAACGTTCAAGGTAGTACTGCTGTCAGGTTCAGCATTTCCACTCTGTCGATAGGAAAGCAATGGCTCTCACCAGTGCAAATTGATTCTGTCACTGATGATGTGTAGAGATCCCAAGGGGTAACCTGGAAAATTAAGTAACTTAAAACTTTGAGAATCTGATACGTTTCTACTGTGCTTCAAGATCCATGGAGGTTAGGCTGGTTATTATTTATATTTTGGTTATAAGAAATGACAGACAAGCAGAAAAAAAATCAATAATACAAAATTCTGGATGAAAATTGGATGAGTATCCTCACGAAGCAGGAAACAACACTTTTGGGGTGCATGCAGACATACGTTCTGGATGAAAATTAGTTTAAACCAATCCGCCCTTTTAAAAAATGTAAAAATCAATAAAAACTGAAAACTATTAGCCTCAGTCATGGCTTGCGTAGGAGCTCAGAGCAAAATATTGCACCAGCTCTTCCCAATCTCTAGTAAGAGTTTGTCCAATTTGCTGTATCCAATATTTTCATTATTTTAAAAATGGTTTGATTATGATAGAAATATTTCAGTAGTATGGTGGTTGTAGCAGTAAAGCCTGATAAGGATCTTGTTTATGGGTATAATGATACACAATTATGACAGCACTGCTAGCTCTGCCTGAATGTTCCCGGGAACTCTCCTGAGCAGGACTGGACCAAACTTCCAAGAAGAAGTTGCATGATTAGAACCCTGGAAAGTGGTTTCACCATTTGGCCCCATTGTTAAGTGTAAATGCTGTGTTGTTCCTTGTTTCTCTCATCTTAGGCTATAATACCCCATTCCTCACCACACACACACACAACACAAATGTTTCCTGTTTATTCTCTATCTTTATCCAATTTTCTCCTTATGCTTTTGAATACTGTTTACCCTCTCTGTGCTCCCTCTCTCTCCTCTCCTTCTTACCTTCCCGGCTTATTCTCTGCTCTTCCTTCCCTCTCTTCCTCCTCTCTTGCGACAGGCTGCCAGTGATTCATGTAGGTCTACTGTAGATACTTCACACACACACACACACACACACACACACACACACGTGTATTTATGTTGCTGCAGACAAGGACACAAACCAGCAGGAGAGAGGTGATCGCTCCAGGCAGTAGTTTGTTAGCTACACATTACCTTATCTGCACCCTAGGAGCCATCTTACAGTGACAATATTTACATCCATCTCATGATATAACTCTGAAAACTTTTACAGAAAATCTAATAAATCAAAAGTTTTCCAGGTATACTTTATATTTACTCAAATTATATTTAATCGAACATGGCACTGAGGTAGGTAGGTGCATTGGACTATGTTAAAGATCACAGGTATGGCATGTATTCTTTAATTTATGCTACACACTAGGTAAGAGAAACATTGGTTGCAGGGGTAATGTGTAATATAAGACAGCAGGGAACAATGATAAAGCACTAGTAAGCATATAGAGTAAGATATCTACAGTAGCTATAGCATCACCACCTGCACGTTTTGCTAACAAAGCAGTAAAAAAAAAAAAAAGAATATATATTGTGCCCATACTCTCTGATGAGAAAAGCTTCTTTGTTCATGCTTTGTTTTTGCCTAATTGAGTTATTTTCCACAGCCATATTTTTTAAAAAACTGTTTGAAAAAAGGGTTTAGTGTAGAAACAGATTGGATTTTAATCATTAAATGGGAAGCGTCTCTTCAGCCTGTTGGAACTGCTGACAGGTTCACATTTCAAGTGTGCACCAAACAAGCAAACTCAGTGACGGTCTTGTTCCAAGGAAACAATGGCGCAGTTTGTTTCTGGTGCAGAACACGGTGTCACAATGATTTGGACCACAGGGAACCTCAAGGGAATGCAGGCGATGGATTGTGGGTAAGGAGAGGTGAATATTGCAAGCAGAAGGAATAAATATCAGGCTCTGTTTTAATAACCATATAATGAGATATTAAGAGTTAATAGTAATTTCAGTGCCTATCATGTATTGAACAAATGATTATTGTGGCTCATTAATTCCAGTGAAAGTTGCTCGCCCAGCAGTGAATGCGTTTCTCTGGCTGAGCCAACTGACTGCCTATGTACATAAATTACACAAAAATAATATGGTATGACTCATGGTGGTTTTCTAAAATACAGTACAATGGACCTAGTGGTTAAAATTGTGATCAACTGTTCCTGGAGACTTGACCATAACCCACAAACAGAGGACAGTAGAAAAAATCTGAAAGGGCTGTATTGCGTGTATTCTGCATGTACAACATTCATTTTCAAATCCTGACCTCTGGGCAGACATTCATATCATTTGACCAATTAACAAATGCAAATGTGCACACGCTTGATTAAAAATGTTGTGCACTTGACTTATGTGAAGCCAACCAAATTGAATGAATGAAAACGTTCATTTAATTGTATAGCAAACAGTGTTCTATCAAACAAAGTCATATAACTATACACTGAGTTATCAATTTAATAGTACACCTGTGCAATTTAATAAAATCCACTATAACAAACCATGCAGTAAATTCTGTCTTTCATTTTAACACCGTCAGATGGATGTTTGTTCAACTGTATGGTCATTTTTGAAGCCATTGTTTATGGTGGTACTGTATTGAACTTCATTATACTGAGAGGTGTTTATAATGTTTTGCCTGCCCTCATTTACACACATCAGGGGGACAGAATATGACAATTGTATTGTATTGCAGTAGATGGTAAAGGTGGAACTAATGAACTGGCACCTCACTGCAGTGTCAGGACTGTGAACAAAGCACTGCTGTGCATTTGAGAACTGTCATCCTTATTTTTAGGAGGTCCTTTGTTCCAAGTTCAATAGGTATTTTACTCCCAAAATTGAACTTCAAAGATCTGATCTGTTTTTATCTTCAATTTTTCATGATTTTCTCTGTTCTATGATCTCTGTGGTGACTTTTTGTTATGATTTAATGAGCTACACACAGTTTACAGCTTAAGTTCTATTCTATTCTGTTCTATTCTATTCTATTCTATTCTATTCTCAGAACACTGCTCATTCCTGCAACACAAGAAGGCCTCTAAGTGATGTCATCAATTAGAATGAAATGAATGTGTTTGTACCGATTGTGACCCACAGCCGAGTCAATGAGATCTTCAATTAGGCCTTTAGGCCTTTTATCAAGTGGGCCTGACACATACACAGACACACACATGCACACACGCACACACATCCTCATACAGACAATTCTTTACAAACAACAAATGTACTTTACATGCACACACAGGCACAGGCACGCTCACACTTGGTCCATTTAGTAATTCACTATGCATTTCTAAATGCTCCTGACTAGCATTAGTTAGCAACTAGCAGCAAAGGCCCTTATTACACAGTATCTGTTATTGGGTAGCTAAATATATCTATGGATCACATTTACACTGTGCAGAATGTAATGCACACTCACGTGCACACACACGCTACCAATGAACCGCCATATTGATTTTAGGTTTTTCCCAGACAGGTGTCAGTGTGTATTGGATGCTTGTAAGCATTTTGGTGGACAGGATTGCTCTGCAAAGCAGTGGTGGTGCTAAGACTGAGTTCTGATGCGGTTACAAATTAGTGCTGACTTACATATCCCATCTCCAGATCAATGCACATGTCAGTGTGAAGTACTGGTGCCAAGTCACTTTGGCAAATGTATGTCTCTGATCTTAGTAAACTTATATCACTGATTTATGACAGCATCTTTGGGTTTTCAGTGTGGTTAAAGCCTCTTGATTATTGGGCTATGAAAAATGAGTGATGTACCTCTGTCATCAATTAACCAATTGGCATATTGATTTGTTCAGTCATATTCCACTGGGACTGAAACCAATACATTGCTTTTCCTTGCATCATTTGGTTTTCCCAAGTTAGTTAGAACGAATGCTCGTAGAAATGACAGAAATGAACAAAAAGGGTGCCAGCAAATAAATGCAGAGAACCACAGTGAAAGAACAGAGGAGGGATTATTAATACCAATAAAGATCATCTCAAATGTGTGTTTTATGTATCCTTTGCTCCAGTTTTCTTTTTGGTTCTTACCAAAGATGTATCAGTGTGTGACTGTGTCAATCAATACACTGATTGGAGCACTGAAGCCTGACTTCATCATTCAACATTTTGAGTAAACGCACAAATCAGACCATAGCCATTCATTTCACTTTAGCTTTCTCCCTTAAACATGCATACCTCTTACACCTAATGGTGTGTAACAGATTATGTACACATTGCTACACATGCATCTTAAACACCTTATGCTAGACACGAGCAAACATATTTGAACACAGATGGTATTGCTTTCCCATCCCCCCAATAACCTCGCACAACCATTCACTTCTATCACACTTGACTGAATTAGAGAGACATGCTGTAGTGACGATGACTTTGAAAAGAGATACTGAGAGAAAAACATTTAGACTGCAATGTTGTTAAATGTGTTTTCAATGTCTGCACTAAACCCAGCGCATCTGTTATTAGAGCTGAACAATATTGAATTCATATTGACATTGAAAATTGGAAGAGTACAACACCAGCATTGCAAATGCTTCAACATGGACATTTTTAATTGGTTTATATAATGAAATCTGGTTATAAAAGTTACATTGAGAAGTCCTCAGCAGATATAAAATGACAAATACAAGATTTGTCTGCAGTGGAAAATACATGCTGAGTTATACATGTAATGTTGTGTATATGGATACATTAAAAAAACAGTACAGCTAATTCAGACAGATGTTAAATGACTGCTTGTCTGTCCTCTTCAATGCGCTGAATGTTTAAATGACTTGTGCAGACAGAGTCAAGCTGTGCGGAGACTGATGTGAACTGAGTTGCTTCCTTGATATTCTGACGTCTGTGCAGCTGTGTGTCCTGTCTTTCTGGGTCATTTCTGTTTCGCTCACAATCCCAGTGGACTTTACAGAGACGAGGCCCTGCACGATAGACAGTGGCTAAGCCCATGACTTCTGCTTCATCACACACATATACACACACACTTAGAGACCAGCTGACACACAGGGATGTTATTCATAAGTTTCTGGGACAATGTCAACCTCAGTAGAGTTATGAACACGGTGCCTATGCAGCTCCCATTCCCACCGATGCCGTTTCCTCTCTCCTCTGAGCGCCACCTCCTCTCCTCAGGTCCTTTTCTCTCACCTCTTTCTGTGCCCTGTCTTCCCTTACAATAGACTAACAGTTTCAAAGAGAAAATACTCTGCTACCATATGCATTTTTGAGATACCAAATAAAATGGATTACACTCCACTCAGAGGCACGCTTTTCAGCATTTCAGAGCTATATAAGGAGTGCTTAGAAATTTCTTGAATTCGGCATCAAAATAAATATAGGCCTGTTTAGTGATGCTCCTCTTGCTGGTGGGATTGTGCCCCCTCTTGCCTCCTCCTCCTGCTCTTCTTCTTCCTCCCCTGTTCCTCCTGAGCATTCTTGGCCTGGAGGAGCAGAAGGTGACAGATGTACACTCTACCTGCTGCTCTCCCCTCTGACCTCCCCTCCTTCTGCACTCCTCCCTCCCTTGCATATACTCCCCCCTCATCTCTACATTTCTTGCAAACCAACTCTCTCCCTCTCGCTGCACCTCCTGCCACTTTCTTCCTGTCTACCTCTCTGCCAAGCCAGCTATGTCTTCTTGCTCCGCCCTCCTCCTCCTCATCCATCCTTCTGCTGTCCTCAATCTCCCTTTTCTACTGTCTCCCTCCAACACGTAATATGAGACATATTGACTCTGTGCTTTGGTGCTATACACTTCCTACCACACAAACACCCACACATGCAGGGAAACCAATAGGTTGACAGATGTACTCGCCATCTATCCTTCTGTCCTCTTCCTACTTTGATTCTCTTTCCTATACTGTAGCTCTGACACCTGATTAAAGTCCTAATGAGGTACATAAGTGTTTATGCACAAAGGCACACAAGTACTTTCACATCACAGACAAACACACAGAGGCACACATCCAAACACAGTGCCACCTCACTCTGCAGGGGTACACGATGACAGATGTACTTTCCCCTTATCCCTCTCTCTCTCTCTCTCTCTCTCTCTCAGTTCCTACCTTAGCACACACACACACACACACACACACTGACACATACACATCCACCCTGTTAAGGGGCTCAGCAGGTACAGTGGCATCTGTACGCCCAACTTGACTCATGGATATTTCATGTTGTGGAGCGGCACCGGACCACACCACACAGTTGTAGGTAGGCAGACCAAAGCTGCACAGTTGGAGTCACACCCATGCTGTGCTGATCCACAGTGTACTGTATATATATATATTGGGCTTGCCTGTGCGGTAGCTGCTAGAACTGAGTCATCTGCTCTGCTCTGCCCTGCAGTATACCACTGCACTATACACACCGCTACACCATGACTATAGCCTTGGGGTGGAAGGCTGGTGTGAGGAGGAAGGAGTTGGGCTTAGAAATGGTTATGCAGCGGTAAGACAGAAATAAAAGCCGAGGGTGGTGATGTGATAAGCACTCCACCTACCAAGGTGCTTAAAAACTGCTACACATCGAAAATTTTGAATACTAAAAACGTAGCTAGAGATAAAGAGAGAAACAAAACTGAGAAAGCATTGAATAAATTCAATTAATTTATGATGTTTCATGGAGAAACTGATCTTGCAGCACAGCATTTATTCATTTCCAATATATGACATGTACATACAAACATGAAGCATCCACTGACAGGCACCCATGAAGATGAAAAGGGGGGGGTCAAAAGATTTTGAAAAGGAAAAAAAAAACTGACCAAGAAATAGATATTAAAACACATTCACCTCACACGTACCATCTCCTTCCCCTCGTTCTCTTTCTTCCCTTGTTTCCTCAGTGCATGGACAAGACCCTGGGAAAAAGAGAGGGAAAGAGACTGACACGTCTTCTGTCTGCCACTTCACATTAAATGGGAGCAGACATGGCCAGTCAAATCCAAATAGCCCCGGGGAGAGAGATTGGTGCAGTGTTCGGGAGACTTTTATTAAATATAGCCACACTGCCATATAGCTATCTGACTGCACTTAAAATAGACCCTCCACTCGCTACCGCAGTGCTCTCACTGGAAATGGGATATTATGAAAGCGTGTATAGACCACAAAGCACTAGTGATATTTAAACACTAGTGTTCTATCAGAACCTCAGAGACACTGTATGTAGGCAGTTTGGGGCAATATAGAAAATATTATGGTGATTTGATTATGACAAATTATGCATATGAAGTGGAGATTGAGGAAATGTGGCAAACTGCTGCACTGTGAGTTTATCATGTTATTGCTGGTCGTAAGCCCTCTTTCATAAAGATTTTGTATGTCAGTATTCCTTCAAACCTGTTGTCATTGCCTTAATTCAGGACTAAAAGGTTGTGCATAGCTGTGAGTCAGATCATTAGTGGTCAAAGGTCAATATCCTCATTCGGTATTGATCAGATACTGACGCCTGAAGTTGTAGGCTTCCCTTAGTGGTTCTGTTTGAGTGAGTATATGATTGAGGTGAAGGTTGTTTTTTTGTTACAACATAGTTTGCAGTGGAATGTAAGTACACAAAACATAACATAATATAATACATAACATACACTCAATACTTGCTCTTTACTGGCGTATTGAATACACATTTTTTTGACAGCTATAGTTACTAGTGACTTTGATGATTTTTACATACAAAACATACCATCATTTGTTATAGATTTAACGACTGAGCAGTGTATAAATTAGGGCTGCCCCCTAAATGTCAAAATCATTAGTCGAGAAGCCCCCCAAGTCGAATCTCATTTTGCCAGTCAAATCACTGCACTTTCTTTTTTTGCTGTGTAATTGTAGACAGAGCAACGCAGGATAACAGCATGGCAGGCTGTAAACGTGTACAAACCGAGTCTCAGAATTACCTAAATACAAAACTAACTGTAATGGAAATAGAGAAGGATGACAGAAATGTAGAACAGTGTGACTCGTTTCTGTTTGCTGCTCTGACTCCAACGCTCTCAGCTCCTGTGCTGAATGCAGCGAAGTCGGCTAAAATACTTTTGACCCAGACACTGGTACAACCTCCTCTACTGCCGTAGAGTGTGATTGACTTTTTGGCTGACTGACAGTGCTGTCAGGAGCGACACAGGAGAGATGCTCTGTGGTGCGCTAGGATTTTATAACTATGAACTATGACTGGAACGCACACTTTTTATTTCTCTGACTGTGTGGAAATGGAATATTTTCACATCACAAATGACGATCAAAGGTATTAAAACATGATTCTTGTTGGTAAAAAACAGAGACTTGACTTGTAGTTGTTTCATGAGTGTGGGGTGATGCGTTGAACTGGACTGTAACTGGGCGCAGGCTGTGAATAATATTTTTCTCATAATCATAGGTGTATTGAAGAAAAAACATTAGTAACTGAGTATTTGTAAAAGCGAAAATGTATCTATAAAAAAGCAGGAGTGTTAGTACATTGTGACATCACTTTTTGGTGTGGTTACAGGTGCAATAGAGCACACTTTGATCACAACAAACCACTCCTATCAGGGATGCTTGGTGCGATCAGAGGTGCAACACGTTGGAAACTTTCAAGCAGAGAGGGCAGTGAAACTCTGCTTTTCACCCTGCTGTTAAGTTACTCTTGAAGTATTTATACTCTATTTCAGTACAATTTTGAATACAGGACTTTTACTTGTAGTGGAATATCTTTACATTGTGGTACTTTTACTTAAGAGGTCAAAACTTAAGAGTTTATTGTCAGACCAATGTGTTTCAGTTTGTGACCTTCATGCTGGAGTTTTGACCTCTTTTTCCTTTCTCCATGCATCTTCGGCACAAGTAAAGTTGTACCAGAAATCTGCTCTGCTTCTACAGTACTTTTACTCAAGTGAAGGATGTGACTACATCTTGCACATTGATATGTGCATGCTTGCTTAGTCCAGCACTTCAACAATCGGTTACTGGTATCTATTTAATGCATTTGAAATATGCAAAATGTCCTCAGTGTGAACTTACTGTAAGGCCAGGAAAAGCTTTTTTAAAGAACATATTTTGATACATTTTTAGGGAAACAAGCAAAAGAAGTATCTAAATGTGCTATTCTGCACTTTTTTAATAATGAAGGCAGTGCATGGTGGGTCACCATGGCTTGCTGAAGGGAATAAAACATAAATATCATAAAAAATAGCACTTGCAATGCAATTTTGTTGTATTCCCAGAAAGCTACCTGCTACACCTTTTCTTGTTATCCCAGAGCTTGACATACAATATAGAGTTCACAAGTTCATTAGTATCCATATACAGAGACAGCTCACGCAGGGAACAAATGACAACTACTCTGGGCCCTGGAAAAATAAACCAAGGGCATGAAATAAGTCAAGCCACTTATCAACTCATGTGAAAGCACAACAGCACTCATTCTCATGTCAAAGAAGCACTACTTCAACCAGAAATAAGCTAATGTTTATAGCGGAAGTGGACACAAAAGAATATCCTCTCTATATTCCATGCATAAATATGCCATGCACATAAATCTGCCCTGTATGGACTACATTTACAAGAAGACCACTACATGTGTGGGCTGGGAAATTATTTCCGAGCTAGCTGACAATGACACTCAGATGGGCTCATACACTGAAGGCAGTGATATAGCCCTTCATTATATATATATATTCATATATATATATATATATATATATATATATATATATATATATATATATATATATATATATATAGTACAGTGTGTGATGCACAGCAAATCCATTTAGAGAAGCACTTTGATACAGATGACCATAGTCGAGTGCCTGTATGGGTGGGCCATACATCAGCTGAGAGATAGAGCTCCTTTCTCACTCCTAAAGAAAAGCTGACAATAGACAATAGCAAGCTTGATAGAAGTCACAGCTTCACTCGAGGGATGGATAATAACATCACTGTGTGTGTAGGTGGGAGATGTGTGTGTGTGTGTAGGAGGGGTGCCATTTGTCATAGCTGTGGGTTATTGGCACAGTCATAATGGCAGCAAAAATCTCACACATGCATCACCTTTCACCTTTATTAGAACAGACGGATGACACATCAAACATGGTCAAAAATAAGCACCCAAACACATTCACATGTTGAACAATTACGTCTAGTTTTGTACTTTGAAAAATAGAACAAAACAAAAAAATGCAATTTCACAAGTTCAGAAAGTCATAACTTTTTTTTTTTTGTTTGTTTGTTTACATCAAATGATTAACTCTGGAGTTGAGTATTGATTGGAAACCAGCTCACTAGATATGATGGCATCCATCCTCATTTTCTGGGCATATTTTCTGCTTCAGAGCTATTAGTGGCATTATGAAACAAGGCTCAGCTGCGTAAAAAAAAAAGAAGAAAAAAAAAGCTCAAATACACATTTTATGAAAAAGTTGGCTTTCCATCTGTTGTTAATGGAGTGGCTCCAGAATTCATCTCAGCACTGGCATCCCAAATTGTCACCGTGGCTCTGCTGATTCCAATGTTGAGAGACGCTAGGTTTTGCAAATATTGGTTGAACTGTTCAATGTCAAAGGAGAAACATAAGTAAATTGTTGTTATAGTGGTGCAATTTGTATACCCAACCTCCAGCACTTCGGCACTATAAGTGAGGCATTAAAACACCTGACTCCCCACAACTACTGTAGGCATGACACTGAAATGGTTTGCAATTTCAATAAATAGTTTAGCTGAGGGTAATGTAAAACAGGCTTCAAGACATATGCAGAGACACGCACAAACACAGTCACATGTCAGTTTGGCTCTGATGAATAAAAAAAACCCCTCATCAAATGGAGGGAGACATGCCTCATTGATTGAATGAGCTTTCACAGGTGGTGCACGCAAAGGTCTACACACACAAACACAGACACAAGGACATGATAATATACTAACTAATACTCTAACACAAATGCACACTCACTTATACACACACACAGTGACACTGCAGAGCAATCAGTGATGGTTCAGTCGTAGCTCAGTCATGCACTCCTGGTTCCTCAGCCAGCCACGAGATGGCTTTCAATTACTCTAACTCTTGCTCCATTCTTTTCTTCTCTCCTCCTTCTCTTTAAAACACCCGTTCACTCTGTCCTTTCCTCTTTACTTGCTGACCTCTTGTCTCCTCCCCTCCTACCAAATCCCCCTTCATCGCCTCATCTCCCTTTCTCCATCTTTCAACTCCCTTCTCTCTAAATCCCTCATTCCCTCTCTGTCACCTCAACCTGTGTCTGCCCTTCCCTGCTCTGCCAATCCTCTATTCCCTGTCCCTGTCGTTGCAGCGCTGTGAATTTGCATTTAAACACTGTGCCTATTCACTGGGTTACAATAACACTGCCGCTCCCCTGATCTAGTCTGAGCACAACAGCAAACAACCATCCAAAAAAATAAAAAATAAAAAAACACCAAAGAGACGGCACGCACGGAGCGTGCGCGCACACGCATGCAAACACAAAGGCGGGGGAACACACACAGTTTGGCTTTGATTAAATGTGTAAACAGTGATCTAAAAGTGAAACGAGGGAAGTGTGTAATGATGACAAACCGGAAGCATTGAGGACACACACATAGACAACATTCAAACATGTGACGTTTTGCTCAGAGTAGTTGGTAAACAGTGATGTGCATCTGAAAGGGAAAGAGTGTCAGCGAGGTGTCAGCACAGCACGGCCGACGCGTCAGTCAAAGCAAACAACGGCCCTGAGCAGTGTTAGTGTGTGTGTTGGGTGTGTGAGAGAGGGTATAAGCATGTGTGTGTATGTCCCTGAGCTGTCCCCTTAGGAAGGGATGCCAGTCAGCATCCAAGCAAAGGGGGAGAGCAAATGAAATATTGATCACTGATAAGACATGAAGTACCGTGTCGACTTCTCTGTTTGTGTGTGTGTGTGTGTGTGTGTGTGTGTGTGTGTGTGTGTGTTTATGATCTTGTTCAACACACAAATCTGGATAACAAATGTTCATGAGTCATAAATGTAGTCAGTGATAAACAAATGTGACAGGATGCCGAAGGTCTCATGTCTTGGTCATTGTAACACCTGCAGGGAGACTCAGGCAAAGTGCCTCATTAGGGTATTGTTTGACAGGAAAGCAGATGTACATTTGCAAGTTAATATGACTGGCTTGTTAAGGAATCATAAACAAGATCAGTTAGCATGAGTCTATTTTGCATTAGATTTGCAAGAGGCTGACTGATACTGGGTTTTTGAGGCTGATACCGATTTTGACCGATTTTGCAAACAAACAAACAAACAAAAATATAATTATCCCTTAAATGTGGTTATTAAATAACCAAGATATGTACTAAGGAGGACATTTTACAGTTGATAAATAAATCAACAGTTTCTAAATTACCTCAAAATAAATCATTGATATTTCTGTACTACCATTTATTGTTACTCAACCGACATATAGACCGATATTGACACGCTGACAAGACTGTCTACAGCCATGCTAACAGCTCTGTGTAAATGCTAACATCAGTATGCTAACATGCTGATGTTTAGCAAATATAACGTCTGCCATGCTCACCACCTTAGTTTAGCGTGTTAGCATGCTAACATTTGCTAATTGGCAGTAAACACAAAGTGCAGCTGAGGCTGATGGGAATGTCATTAGTTTTGCAGGTATTTGGTCATGAACAAAAGAATCAGACAAATGAAAACATTGACCTGATGACGGCACTTGATGAAATGTTAAGGGATCACCAACGTTTTTACAATTCATCCTGAGAGGGGCATGAATTTCATGCCAAATTTCATGGCAATCCATCCAATAGATTTCACTCAAAATCTCTACAAATCTACAAATGTGAACCTCGTTGTGGTGCTAGAGTAAAAGTCAGGGGATCGCCAAAGTTAATAGAATGTATGTTTGTTCAAAATTCGTTACAAATTAGTCAAAGTCCGTTAGTTATATTTCATGGATAAGTGAAACTTTGACCTTCTGGTGGCACCAAAGACAGTTGGCGTCATCCTCTGGGGACCGTGGATGTCTGTACTAAATTTCATGGCAAGCCATCCAATAGTTAACCCTAACCCTAAACCTATCAGAGAAAATCTATTTTAGGCTCAAAACTACAAACCAATCAAAGCCTTGACCTTTAAAGCTCTAACCCCTCCCAAATTCTGCCAACGGCCTCTCATTGACCTATTAATTATCAATGTAAATATACATTATAAATGAATTAAATGTGGTCTTAGTATTGAAGGGCAAATACGGAAAAACAGAAAAAAGCCATACTGCTGCATTGGTGCCAGCAGTTACATGGAAGAAAGTTTAAGGAAAGGCGAGCACCTGCAAGCACGCACACATTCAGTGACTGCACATATACACACACATGCAGGTGTGTACACATTGGGATGCACAAGTTTAAGGAATAAAGTAAAGTTTAAAAATAGTTAGCAGAAGCAGCACAGAGTGTTAGAGCTCTCTGCACTCTGTCTTCTCATCATCACTTCCAGAGGTTAAAGATAGTGTGCGTCAGTTTGTGTGTGTGTGTGTGTACGTGTGCATGTGTGGGTATGCATGTGTGCGTGTGTGTACAGCGCTCTCACTCAGCTAGCTCATCATCACTTTCAGAGGTTGAAGAGACATTTTGTGAGTGTTTGTGTATGTGGGTACGTGTGTGTGTGTGTGTGTGTGTGTGTGTGTGTGATGCAGCTCTGCTCTGTATTCATGTCTCGTGCTGATTGTGCTCTGAATGAATCTTGCTCCAGCCTGCTGGGTAGAGAGAGAAAGAGAGAGAGAGAGAGAGGAAGAGAGAGAGAGAGAGAGAGGACAGAAGGAGAGTTAAAGGGATGGATGAAAGCAGAGAGGGAAGGGAGGATTAGAGGGGGTGCAGGAGGATTGGAAAAAAGTGCATGTGCTGGGGATTTTTCTCCCCCCTCGATCAGGTGCAATGCGGAGAAGGTGTTAAGATCTGCTGAATTTGCTTACCCATAAGCCTTAGCAGGTCGCTGCGAATAGGTCACTGCTAGGAGCAGGAAGTGTAGTTATTGAGAAGGATGCCAGATGAAGAAAAAAAAAGTTGCATTAGTTCTTTTAAACCTTTTCATCAGATAAAAGCCTATAGGGTGTTTGGAGAGATAGCAATTAATAGCTTATGAAGCTTGTAATTCTTAGGACAGTACAAACATCTCTTACACATATTAAATCACTGGCAATCATTTTAAATGTTCGCCTGCGAGCATTTATCCTGTTTGAACCCTTCACAATTTCAGTGGATAGTTAAAAAGTGAGTCTTGGAAACTTTAAACAGCAGTTGCAGGTCTAAACGGTATGGTTTCCTATAGTGCATACAGCTGTCCTATATATGAGTCTGACCTGGAAAAACTTTATTGCATTTGGTGTTGGGATGAAAACAGAATTATATGTCCCATTTATCAAAATGATTAATGATTATTACCATTATTATTTAGTAACTGACAGGGAAAACAAGAGACAGCCTGTCTTGCACCTGACAGTGTGGACTGGACAATTACCATAAAATAAACAAATGCAATAATTTTTTTAAAGTTGTTAACTAAAAGTTGGTAGCTTCGTAGCCCCGGACCATCAAACTACGTACTGTATCACAGTCAGGCATCTTCTATATAATGTCAGGTGGAGAGCTTTTCAGCAGTATTGAATGCTGTCACTGGTGGCTTTATTACAGCAATACCACTGAAATAAAATGGTAGCCTCCTTCGTATATCTTCCAGCCACCTGTGGGAGTACTGACTGCACTGCTGCAGAACACTGGTGAGCTAAAAAGACATGGTTTACATGGCTTGTTTTGACTTTAATGGAAGAGACCTTTCTTGTGGGAGTAAGTCATGTTTTTTTTTACTTTGCATCACTTTGTATCCACCTAACTCTGTTTTTTCCTTCCTTGTAGGTCACTATGAAGATTGCCTACCATTTTGTGAGATCTTACTGTAATCCTGTAAGAACTAGTATGAGCCACTCAGTGACTGAAATATTCAGCTTCCAGGAGATATACAGGACTGTAGTCAAGTTTCCATTCAAATTTAGCACACATTTGACAACTGTCTACTGCTCTTATGCGAACCCCAAATGAATGACAATAACATGGAGAAAGTGATGGAAATATGGCATTCATGTTTATTTAATGTATTTACTTGAGGAAGGTTACAGTCTCCTCATCGCTCCACACAGATCTGATGTTTTCCTCTGCGGCAATTTTTCATCTCTCCCGTGGAACAAAATCTTCAATGGATGTCACATGGTTCATGTATGTCATGAATTATTCACTAAGTCTGTTTACATTGCACTTTGTCGCATTTGCTTTTATTAATACACCACCTTTTCCATCCTAGCCAAGCGTCCTTTTTTTGTGATATTTAATTTTTTCTAATTTCCGTCATTTCCACTCGGGTTTTTTTGTGCGCAAATTGAAAATGAAACGGGTGAATGGAAATGCACTCGCTGATATGTTGAATGATGGTCGTGGTTTAGCCAGCTAGCTTCGTCATGAATGGAAGCTAATGGGCTTGAATATTCATGTCACTAGAAACTTCTCAAACCACCATTCATGTTCAGGATATTGTCTAAATACACGACTTCCAGTGGACCCAAACAGCCAATCTTTTAGATTTTAGACATTTCACTCGGCACAAAGAAACCCCAAAAACTGATTTCTTGTATGAGATATCTAGGTTGGAGGAAGCTTGGATCTGTATAACCAACTTTTTTGTGCTGTAACTGGTATTGTTTCAAATTTTTAATGTTAATTGTCGTTCTAAAAAGTCTAATAAAAATAGCATTGAAAAAGGCCGAAGTAAATTTTAAAAAGTGGCTCCGGTGGCTACAGTACTTTACATCTGAACACATGCACTCACACAAATCAAACTCATGCCGGCACATGCGAGCTTGACTCAGAGAAGAAAATGTCTCAAACGGAGAAATAAAAAGTCTCAAACAGCTTTCAGAATAAAGAAATCCAGAGACTGACCTTGTCTCACTACGTGAAATACAACTGCTGTGTACCACACATTGTTCTGTCTATTTTGAATAAACTCTACTCTAATAAGAATCACCGATGCCATATATCAGTCAGCTAAACAGCCAGATTCACACAGACGGTGGACTCCAATCCATTTCTCGAGCAGCTGTATCTCATTGGTTCATTCATCAAAGCCCGCTTCCTGTCCTCCGTCTCCCACCGGAACCAATTTGTCCATAACCCCTTGAATTCTGGCACCCTCGCCCCCAGTGTGGAGACAAGGACCGCTTCCTACATAATTAGTCTGTACCAGACATTACCGTCACAGTGACAAAAACACGACCTTATCCAGGATGGTCTGTAATTCTGGTCTGCACTGAAGGAGGCACAGAGGGAGATGGAAGGCACACGAAGGGAGGTGAAGGGAGATGATAACGTTTGAGCAAAAAATGAGTGAAAGATTAAAAATTTGTTATAATTAGGTTGTGCTGTTAAGGGACCAAGAAGAATAAGTGAGATGGAGAAAAAAAATGAAAAGAAAGATCAGGACAGGGCAGAATTAAAAAGGAAAAGGAAAACGTGTGTTGTCATGTGGAACAGAGAATGGAACAGTACGTAAAAGGTACATACTAATAAACGGGACAGATAGGCAGACACACAAATAATGAGACAAAATGTTCACGAAACAACACAGCTGTATGGGAACAAATCTCGAGATAGATGAGTCTCATCTACTAAAAGTTTGTGAAACAGGCACACGGCCGGTGCAGAAAATGTGAGAAATATATCTTCCCACCATGGAGGGATTTGTGTGAAGGAGCTAAGACTAGAAAAAGGTGAAAGAGGTAACAGTAAGACAGAAATACTTTGGTGGATTGTAAGGGCCTTTAAGTTGTTGGGGGGATGGATTTGCTGTTTCATTTGCCTTTAAATCTGACAACCTGAGTTTAATTCCCTACTCAAGATGTCTACTTTAAGGAAAAACTTAATTAGTACTTACATTTTTAGATGCAAAGCATCACATGGTTCTAGAAAGTTATTCACTCATTCAAATGCATTGATTCAACCACAGGCAGTCTACCACCAGTTTATCTCAGTAAAGGGGGCTTTACTGAGATAAACTGAGCCAGGATCATTCAATCACCTCCTCTCTGCCTTGTTTTTACTTGTAACTTGTCAAAGAAGGTCAAAGTTTCACTTATCCATGAAATATAACTAACGGACTTTGACTAATTTGTAACGAATTTTGAACAAACATACATTCTATTAACTTTGGCGATCCCCTGACTTTTACTCTAGCACCACAACGAGGTTGTAACTACACCCTCAAATTCTGCTAGAACGCTCTCTTCTAGCATCTTTAAAAAAAATACAACAACAATCCTGAACCACAGCACTTTTAGATCAGAAAACGGTTTTATTCTTGAAACTGTGATTTGTAATAAAGTGACAAATAAACTTGTCCTGCTGATAGGAGCAACAGATCAGAAAATGCTTATATGTGTCGTTCTGGACTTTTTCGTTAAGAAATTTGTCTCAAGTCTACCTTCCTTTCTAAGGGACACTGTTGATATACTAAACACTATCAGAGAGCTCAAAATGAACAAGCTGATATCCTGGTAACTAGACGTGCAGAGCCTGTACACTTAAAGGCTGCAAATCAATCAGTGTGCTCCACTCTCTGTTTTTCCTTTGAAACAACGTATTTTGTTGTTTAATTTTAGGAATTGTTGTTCTTGCTCTTGCATGTGCATGAGGATGTGGGTAATACAGGGAGCGGTAATACAAATTAAAAGTTGGTGACACCAGCTAACAAAGAAATGTCCCAGCAAAGCCAGTGGAAACAAGAATATTACACGTAGCACTTAGTGTGCATTTTGGCAAGAAACATTGCATGTAAACATAACCGTGTTTGTTTACAAGAAAACTCCACACTGTGCCTTTAACGTCAAGAGAAGCTGCTTTAATTGCCAATCCTTAATCATTACGTAACTTTTCGATTTCAGGAATGGGAGAAACAACATGTCTGAATCATTTGTACACTGACACATTGAAGGAGGGAAACAGACAGTCAATTATACTATATGGACAGTAATATAGAGAAACATCAGGGAAAACAACAGAGAGAGATGACAGGCAGATAGATCATCATTAACATGTACATAGACATTTAGAAAAATAAAAGAGCGATACTTGCTCATACAGAAAACATTTGACAGTATGTACTATGCAAAGTGTTTGGGCACAGAGACTGGTGTTAAAATAAGCAGTGTGTTGCATTGGCGGGGCGTGGAGCTCTGAGGT
The DNA here is from genome assembly GCA_008360985.2 of Macquaria ambigua. NCBI lineage: Eukaryota > Metazoa > Chordata > Actinopteri > Centrarchiformes > Percichthyidae > Macquaria > Macquaria ambigua. The sequence goes on from VMKM01000341.1 coordinate 109,862, forward strand.
AAGATCTTGCCCTCCATGATTGCCAGCTGCACACAAAGAAGTACCGCTTCTGTCCACAATGACAGTAATGATAGGATGGCGCCGAGCAACACCTACCCTCTTATTAAAACCAGCACATTCTCTTTGTCACGGGCTTAAGGTGACGCACACGTTCACACATATGAGCGCACATACATTCTGTAAGTGTGGGCAAAATGCATCCTGCAGCCTCATTACGCTTCTCTAAACATCAGTGAAATAAAACTCTAATAAGGAATGAGGGTGGAAAAGGTTAATAACCGCCCTTATTAATTTTGGATTAAATATGCTGTAATGAAATCACAGAGCTGTGCTCAATAAACTGTTAAATGTTGCACTTCAGAAGAAGTACGCCATCGCCTTCTGATCTCTCCCTGCAGCTGTTGTCTTATCTGCTGGTGAAGGGCTTTTATTTTGTTCATTTCTTTATTTATTTTTGGAGAAAATTAAGGGTAATTGGAAGAGCGTGAGTCATATGACTTGAAAGCTGTTAAGCCATTGGTTGATGAAGATGTCTAATTAGTGAACTTGAGTTGACTTATTGGCATGGTGACTCACGAGATAAAAAAGAAAAAGAAAAAGTTTTGTGGAAAGGTTTTCAATGAGACGAAGTTGTGTCTGTCTGCGTGACTGTGTATATGTGTGTGCCTCACTTTGGATGACTGAGTTTGATTATGAAAAGTCTATTACTGAGAGTCACATTTTGTTGAAAATGCCAACGAGACAGTTTGAAGATCACTTTTGTCCAATAAATATTTACACAACATCATTAACAACTCATTTTGTCTAACAACAACAGACTGAATCAGACCCAAATGTTAATGAGTTATGATTGGACCTTTTGCCTCGACTTGTCCTTGAAGAGAGCACGCGAGAAGGACACAGACTAAATGCTGTTATTACAGCACTGCTGTGGCTATTTATGGCCTGAGTTTGTTTTCATTACAGACAAAAGTGACGTAGGGCCCCAAAAATCATAGAAATATATTCTGGATGCTTTAGAATAATTAATATTTCCATGTATAATCAATCCACATTAGTAGTAAATGGCTCACAGAGTTGTAGACTGATGAGGGAAAGGGAGAGAGAACATTAGATGGATGAAGATACAGCCTGTGACACTAGATTATCTTAAATGAGCCAGCACCAGAATAAGGAGGGGCGGGGGGCCACTTATTGGTTTATCAAACTTTCCTACTCTTTTGGACAAAATGTTTCATTCACTTCACACACTCTCATCATCCTATCTGTTTTGCCTTCATAATGTTGTGGAATCTACATCCATCAGGATTTTGTCGTTGCTGTCCTGTCTCCAAAACGTCAACTTTTCATGAGCGAAGAAAAACGTTTGTGACCATGCATTTTTCAGCTAATCCAATGGGTTTTTAAATGGTTCATTTACTTTAAGTAGGAGAATGTTCTCAACCCATAAAAGAAAACTTTCAAAATTGCCTACTTTGCAGATACATGGTTTTCATTGGACAGCGATGTTGTGTTGTATGATCTAAGAAAATAGAGGACACTAAAACTGATTTGAATAAGTTCTGACTGACAGACATAATTACATTTCTTTTGCTGATAGAATTTAACAACTTTGTGTAACTTGTTTATCTTTCTGGGCTGCCAGAGCCGGTTCTTGGCATAGGCAGTGCACTGTAAAACATTTTAGGCTGGTATAACTTAAAAACTGAAGTTTCCCTGCTGCCTGCTTAAAGTGAGAGATAACTGAATTAAACCTAAATAATTTGTTCAGTCTTCTCATGAGTTGTTCTAATGTAAAATCAGCAGAGTTCAGTTCAATGAACCTTAGAAAACAAGTTCAGTCAACTTAAGATATTAAGTTAAATCAACATCTGTTCAGTCATGCTGACAAACATTTCATTCAACTCATCATTTTAAGTCAAAAGACTACAAGTCAAGTTACTACAAGAAATTATCTAAAAATGGAAACTAGAAATTTTAAGTTGAATTGAGTTGAAATTAATAAAACATATATATTTACATTAAATTAATGATACAAATTAATAACATAATTCATTTATGATGTTTTACACATTATAGGCAAATGCCAGGGGCACAGGGTACTGTACTGCACCGCACGTAATTTACACACTGCTGGTACATTGTGGGCACATTTGTTAATTATTTAATCCTCTAACACGTCACCAGAATCAGACAGTAATTGACCTTCTGTGCTTTTCTACACACCGGGAAGATGTTCTACACAGATTCCAGGTTTATATGGTGAGATGATTTGGAGTACAGCCGAGTTAAGTTCCATCAAAAGTTTACATTCCTCTATTTAAACTCTTCTCTCCAACTCTGACTCACTTTTCCGCAGTTGTCTTCCTGCAACAACTCAACCTCTCGCGAGATTTCAGAGCGAGACTTCTCTTTCTGGTTTAACAAAAAGGTCTGTCTCTGTAGGGATCCTTTCCATAATATTGTGAGACACTTCGAATAACAATCTCAGCCTGTCAGAGGCAAAAACAAGCACTTTTAGTGGACATGCTTTTCACAGGCACAATTGCCCCAAAGGATTACGTTGCAGATATTGCAGCCCATTTGCGGATGCCGGCTCAGGCCATCTACTGGACCAATTCCAAAACGTTTGTTAACTATTAGTCATTTAGACCCCAAAATTTGGTTTAAAAATACCAGAGCTACCCTTTAAGAAGGAGCTTCTAAATTCTGCTTGACCACTTTGTGATGGCTTTTATCTGATATGCTTCTCTTAAGATGTTTCACATTATGAACAAGAAGATGGCAACAGAGACAATAGATTTGTGTCTTAATTAGACAAATTTGAGCTGAGATCTTAAATTGAGATTCAGTTTTTAATACTTTTTGGTTGTTTCTCCTTCATTTGATAGTTAGGATGTGAGGAATAGGATAGGAGAGATATGAACTGAAGATATGGTTATGTGTGTATTTTTTTTAATGAAAGAGTGAAGCGAATCAAATTGGCAATTTAGTTTAGACTGTCAGGCTATTAGTAGACCAGTGCATCAAAAAAAATAAAAATAAAATAAACCCACCAAAAATGCTCAAAGGTTTTGTTTAATCTAAATGTACCATCTCTTCTGCCTTTTGTCTTTGCAGCTGCATTTCCTGATACACTGAAGAAGGATTAAAATGTCTGTTGACCATGATTAAATGCAGAGCAAATGAGTGATTGTCTTATATTGAATGCAGTGTCCTGTGCTACCCCAGAGTGCAGCTAGGCAATGAATCAAATGTTTAAATTTATTGAAGATGCTTGTGCTATACATCATGATAAGCTATATGGCTTATCATCATATACAACTATGGCCCTAAACCTCTGCCTGTGGTTGTGATTCTCACTCTTTCTCAAGTTCAGTACAAGAGGAAAATTATCCTGTTCTCATTTTAGTGTTAAAACATGCACCTTGCACAGTTTCTAGGAATAGTAACAGGTGTAAATGTAAGATCTCTTTTGGGATTGTGTTTTCTTATAGAGTATTAAAGCAGAGCTCACTGGACTTGTGAGGACCCTTGTTGACTACACTCGTTCCCAAACCTCCCATCTAAGCTTAAAAGTGTGTTTTCGTAAGCGTCTGCCAATTATCTTGGCAGCTCCTTTTCTTTCCACTTATTTCTGTTGGTGTGTGGATGCAGTCAGTGTAGTTAAGATATCAGGGCTTGTTTTGTTTCAAAGGAAGGTATGGAAAAAAAAAATTAATGGCATTCATTTTTGTGCTGTTTGAAAAACAACTTGCACAGACTTGAAAATTGCTCTTGCTTGGTAATCCATCACAATAAACAGGGGGCCTTAATTTGGTTTTGTTATAGTTGCTGTGTTATTGTTGTTTCATTGGGAGTTGAGTTTTTTTCCCCATATTGTTTCACACCTACGCTGTGCTTACTGTCAATCACCTGACAGCCACAGGAAGAAATGGAAGTCTCTACCAGAAAATAAGTCCTCAAAAATGTCACCTTTTAAACTTGGTGTCAATCTTTTTATTTGGGGCATTCGGGTTAGGTAGAACAGTCAGCATGTTTTCTAAAATATGATATTTAAATGTATGCTGAATTAAAAAAGAAGAAAACTGATTAGGAAGATATGAGCTATAATGTGAAGTGATAGCTATACTGTGCTTTTCTACTGGATGCCAAAACATAACCTGAACTTGACCTTAACTCAGTGTTCTGTTCACTAAAGGTTCTTCCTGCCTTGGAAATACTTGCCACACACTGTCACTCAGCATAAGTATTTGAGGTGTCACCAATCTACAGGCATCATTGTTTGCTGTCATTGTTCTATGGATGACTTGAATTCCTCCAAAGAAATGTTAATTTCTTTCCATCCTCAGGGAATTTGGTCTTCATTAGAATAGAAATGCAAGCAAACACACACAGAGACAAAAACTTGTACTATATGTGGGCGAAAGGTATTGTAAACAATAGAAAACATTTGTATACAGTATTTGGGTGAATGGTTGTGTCAAACACACACTCATACGCACACACATAGACAGATTTTCTAACTCCCACTGGAACTTCCCTAAACATACAGGATTTTTATCCCTGACAATACTTTCCCTCAACCGACACAAAAGGTTGATGACACCGCGGCTGACTCAGCCAGACGGTAGAAATCTTCATTGTGCTAATTAGATCCTTCGCTGTCTGTTTAAAGACTTTTATCTCTCCCACATCTCCATGCCCATCTAATCTGGCCTTATCTGCAGGCTCCATCTCAAGGTGATTGCTGAGATAGTCTCTGCCACGGAGTTAAAAGGAACAATATTGTCTGAGTGAGCAGAAATAGTATCTCATTTCCCCTCAGTCAAACTTGTCCAAAGTCAGGCTTCGCATTAGTGTTTGCTCGTGCAAGTGTGTGTGTGCATATGGATTTTTTTTAAATGTGTGTGCGTGTGTGTTTTGTCGCCATCACCCTGGGGAAGATTCTCTGAATTGGTACAAAATGTCATTTTGTCACTGCAGGCCATCATGCAGCAAACAAAACCAGACACTCACATGAAGGCACACACAATAAAGTTAAATAAAAACACAGCTGGCTTGTTCAAACCCCAGACAATTGGTTTTGTTGCAGGATAAACATTTTTATTCAATGCCGGTACCAGCTGTGTTCAGGTCGTTTTCATAGTGTTTATATACTTTTCTGTTCACATTTGGTTTGTTACATTTGGAGCACCTCAGGGACTCAAACTCCTGCTTTCTGTTCAAGCAAACATTTCTGTGAAAAAGGCTCTGGATGACTTGGATGAGGCAGTTTGACTGTGTTGACACTGCAGTGAGCATCCATTTTAGACAGCTGAACACATGAGACAAGCTCAGAAGCGGTGGCCATGGATCGCCTGTTTGTAGGCGAGGGAAAGATGCCTGCAGCTGTACTTGTGGCCAACAACTTGGCAGGAACAACGCATATAAAATCTGCCTGCTGCTGCATCATCACCACCGGCACCTCAGGTAGCAAGTTCATAATCATTACGTTACCTCAATCAAGTTCTGCAAAGTGGCTGGCAGTGATCTGAATACTCAATGTGATCTGGACTCCCTGTTGGAGTCAAAACGAAACATGTCTTTACTTCCTGGGGATTGGTGTAAAAACTGTAGAACAAAAATTAGGCTGTGTTTAGACTCACTTTGAGTCTCTACAATTGTTACACAGAAGGGGGTGTGAGACACATTTATTTTAAATAAAGCACTTCTTCACTGTGATCCTTGTTTGGTTTTAGATGACAAAGAAAACTAAATCATTTATATGGTTACATCTAAAAGTCACTTTTGGAGGGAAATGCTGTGTTCAACTGCTCCAACTGCTTTACTGCTTTTCTTTTCTTTTTTTTTTTTTGGTTAAGATTTTTAAACCTTAAAATCTGTATTTACTTTTTGGTCTTTTACATTTTGTGCACTCTTAATTATGTGCCCTTAAATGAAAACTAATTTCTAAATCACACGAGGTGATCGCATTCATATTTCATGTTGTATAAGCAAAGTATAATTGATATATTGTATTTCACTCACTGTTAAATTTCCAAGACATGCTATGACAATTTGGTTTCACTTAAATGTAAATTGAACCTGCTGACAATACTTCACTGTTGATTCAATCACATTTTGATATCTGGGCCATGCTAGCAGCTCTGTGAGGCTGCATTTAAGCACAGCGGTGCTTTGAGCAAGATGCTAACGTCAGAATGCTAACGCTCTCACAGTCATTATGCTAATATGCTGATGTTTAGCAGGTATACTGTTAACCATGTTCAACATCTTAGTTTAGAGTGTTAGCATCCTAACATTTGCTAATTAGCACTAAACACAAAGTACAGCTGAGGCTGATGGTAATGTCGTCCATACTGCAGGTGTTTTGTCATAAACCAAAGTATTGGACAAATAAATATTTTGACCTGATGGCACTATAGAGAAAAACTCAGGGGATTACCACAGTGATTCAACTTCTTCTGCGGACCATGAATGTCTGTACAAAAAGTCATGGAAATCCGTCCAATAGGTGTCCAGATATTTCAGTCTGGACCGGAGTGGTGGTGCTAGCGTGGCTAAAAAGAACAAACTTTGGATAGAGTTATACGCCATGATGCATCTGCTCCCAAGTTGTCTGTTACATTTATGTGTTTTTATGTTGTTATTGCTTAAATTCACAATGTAGTTGTTTTTGCATCTGTAGGCAAAGATACACAGACCAGTCGAGCCAAATTTCTCACTATCGGCTGTGAAGTTGTCATTACCCACATTATCAATCTGTGTTTATGATGCCTCAGCCCCATGTGCACTGAATGCAGGATATTGCATCAACATGGTGGCATCTGTCTGTGTAGAAACACATGAACACAATAGCTCAAGAGCGATACAGAATGGAAAGAAATAGAAGCTTCACCACTGGCTGCATAAATTGATCTTATTAGATTGAAGCACCTAGTAGCATAAATCTGCATGTTAGTCAGGTTAATTGATTTATTGAAACTACTATGTCTCCAGAGGGTTCACATTCAGGTTGCATGTGAAGACGAGTGTGTTAACATATTAATATGTGCTAATTAATGCTTTAACTTGCTTGATTAATGGCCTCGTCAGCAGAAGTGGCTGTCTTTAATACACTATATCATAGCGATTATTGCAGGATATTAAACAATCCTTGAGCCACAGCTCAAGTGACTCTTAAACTGTTATCTATATTTTTAAACCCCTGGTGGCAAAAGTAACAATAGATAAAGGTGGTCCATTCTTGTAGATGTTTAATTTCTAGACTTTTAATATTGAAACACCTGCTGCAGAAATGTTTCTTCAGCTGTGTCTTGTGATACTATAATGAATGCATTCCCGTAAGAGTGATATGTATATATTCTTGCTCCTGGATCCATGAGGCAGTTCACAGTTACACAGAGGCAACTACATAAAGAAAACTTTACTTTTCCACAAAACCACTTCTTTTTATCTTTCTGCAAGCATTTTAATGGTAACACTGCTGTCTGAGATTTATTCAATGCTGCTACCGGCTGAAATCATTACAAATCTGTCATAGATTTAAAGCATTTTCAAAGCAAAGGGACAAAATGTGAGGAATAGTGTGCTGTCAGAGACCTGTCATTGAACACAGTGGTTAATAATAAAGTGCACTGCAGTTTTTTTTATTGATTTGAGGCTTGGGTGAGGTATATATAGTATATAGTGGTTGGACGACATTGTAAACGTAACGTCAATAGTGATAAAAAAGTAAGAGTTTAAGTTTACAGTTATATAATATAGACAATTTATTTTATCCATAATGAATAAGAACAACTGTGCAGCATGAGACAATATCCAGCCTGAATTGTTTGGTGGAGTGGGCACACACACGCACACGCATGCACACACACACACACACACTTAACAGACACATTACCAAAACACCCAGCTATTACACTGGAGCCCTGAACACCCACAGGGAGCAGTGTCTGCTGGGAAAGAGATGGATCTAAAGTGAGTTTATCACACAGATTTAAACATAGCACAGTTGTGAGTCTAAGTATATAATACACACACACACACACACACACACACACACACACACACACACACTTACACAAACACATGCACACACAAGTCACAGCTTTTGAAACATTCAGGATTTCGTTTTTAAGAACCTTCCTCTCTCCTATATTTTGATATGGCGTTCTCCCATGACAATATGCTTGCAGAGTAAGCAGATCGTGATAAATTCCAAGACTGTGGTTGTGTGGGAACGTGCACATATGCATGCGTGCTTTGCAATGACTTCTAGTGTTTTTCATCATTTTTGTGTTTTGATAACAGATAACAAATAACGTGAACTTCAAAACATATCTTTAGCAACACCATTTGGCAAACAAGTTTATAATATCTTGCAGCTTAAATACTTTGAATAAAGACAACCATTAGTGTACACATGTATAAACACGTATAAAAAAGAGACATAGCAGCCTCCATCATGTAACTTTTTTCATGTTAGAAAAAATAGTTTCTGGACAAACTGAACCATAATGCAATGCATGCTGGGAATTACATGCTAATAAACTAACAATGATTCTAAATAACATAATTTGATGAGTTAAGCAAATGATCAATTGGACACTCTGTCAACTTATTTATTTACAGCACTGAACTCATTATTATAAGTTCTGAAAGTCATAACGAGACAATTAAAAACTGAAACTGATATCTAATTAATTATCTTTTTACACTGAGTTAACACTAAAAGAAGAGCTTATTCAATACAACTGATTCTGAGACTTTACAGTGCAAAGGAGTCTGGTATAAAGTAAACATGCAGTGAACTCTGAAAATTGGTTTTCAGGCATATCACAACTAAAGAACACAAGTTAACAGAACTTTCTCACTTCGTAATGAATCACAGATGAAGATTATAAATTATAAAAACTCTCACTTTTGTTAAAGCAAGAAACTAGCTTGATTTATTGGCACGATTTCAATTTTTACTTTAATTTTTATTTATGCCAAAAAATATAAGGAAATTGTTTTTACAGTGTACTACTACCACCACCAGTGGTCTTGTTGGCAGTCCAAGATTAGTATTTATTTTAGTCATTTTAGTAGTACATAATGCAATACTGAATTTTCAGAAGGCAAGTGTTGTTGACCTCCCCACTCCCTGTTGGGTTGTGGGTATCACAGCTGAATACCAACACATAGTGAGTTTATCTGTATGTAGTCTGGTCCCCCAGCTCTCACAAACATCCTTATTCTTTATGCTTCCTCACTTTTTAGAGGTGGTAGCAGCGGTGGTACATTTAGTTTCTTTGATGAGGTTTAAGCTTCTGCTCGTGTTATTTACATTAGGTAGCTTCTGTTAGGAAGAAGAGTTGCTCGCTTGTATATCGCCACATCAGATGCTAGCGCCAACAACCAAGTTTGTAATTCTTAATAGCTGCAAGCAAACTAAATGGCTCGGGACTGACTTGTCTCTAAGAGTCCATCCTCTGCTGGGCTGCATGGGGATAACTGCTTCACTTCACAAGCTAAGTATTTGCTGCTTGTGCTAACGTGCGTCGATGTCTTGGCTCTGTTCAGTCGGTGGATGTGTGCTAAGCAAAATCAGGAAGCTATGACGATGCCTTCTGCTACCGCCATCTACTGATGTGATGTTAATCATGAATGGAGCTCTTGCAGAGATTTTTCATTTTTTAGTTGTTGTATGGAACGTGCACTGTTGTGTTGTAATGAAATAAACTTTCGGCTTTTGGTATGTAAGCATGGCTTCACACAAGACAGACACAACCAAACTTTCTCCACTCCACTTCTTATCCACCTATAAATTAGAGAAATATTAAAACTCAAAAGCAATGGATTTGTAGGCTTCATATGAATTATATTCAAACTGCTGAGCCCCGCTTTTACATTCAGCCACACTAATTGCCATTACGCTTACATCCATGTACTAATGGTCATCATCATCTTGTCACGCTACATAACATTTGATATGAAGAGACTGTCTTCTTCAAGCAAATATGTGATTTTAATATGTATGTCAGTGAGTAATTATCTGCTGTGCTGAGCTTAATGTATTCTTGCAGAGAGTGATGATGTCAGAGCCTAGACACCAAACATCAACTCTTTGCATATTGCCAATTCATATAATAATGCGATTGACGTGACTTGGCTGAGTGGAGTTGCTTTATTTTTCTTTGGCTTTGATTTTCTCTTCCCTGTTCTTTTTTCCATCCCCCATTCCCCTGTGACTCACACACACACACACACACACACACACACACACACACAGAGGCACTCCGCAGGGGGCGAAACATTAAGTTACAATGATTCAAATGTGGCTCAGCATCTTTTCCAACAACCTGTCACTCGAACAAAGCTGTTCTGAGAGGAAGGGACTTCATCCCCTCCCTCAAAAAAACATGCATTGTGGGAACACTTTGGGTTTTTGTACCAGGGACAGAGTTATAAGGGAAACCTCTGTGTGTAGTAAATGTGGAGCTGGACTGCTGGTGAAAGGAGGAAACTCTAATAGCTCATTATCTATACACAATCAATTGTGCAGTAACTGGGCAGTGTGTATTTATATACTAATAACCAAATAAACAGAATTGCTGCATTAAAGTTACATATCAGATCTAGAGCATTATTTGTAGTTCAAACATGACAGCTAATATTTGAACAAAATCACGACAGAATGAATAGAAGTCATACAGAAATCACATATAATCCAGATCAATCATCAACTCGCCTACAGGCTTATGGACTGACAGTTTATTGCAGATATTTTTACCTGGTGCAAATTGGGACGTGGTCCAGTGATGTCCTGGTTACTGAAGTTCTTTTCCTCTGAGACAACTCTTACTCACTGTTGGAAGACAATCCGTTACGTGTGTCCTCCACGCCTGCCCACCACACATCAGTCAAACTGGGCACCTCTCCACGTCTCTGCATCACTCAATTTGCACAGTAATACTGAGGTCTGCTGTACATTCATATACTTACATTACCATCCAAATAACAATATTATATAGTCAGTGTTATCAATTAAACAAACTGTGGATTTGTGGTGTCTTGCTGGCAGTTTTTATGTTAACTGAGAGCTCTATGATGCACACTGGTCGATTATGCTGCTGGAGTTGTTTGGTTAAATGGACATTTACTCTAGGTACTTTTTCCTGCTGTGAGAAGTGGGAGCGAACCTTTAAAGAACCCCTTTAAAGGTTCACTTCACCACCCAAATTAAAAAACAACAGTAAAACAAGCAAACAAAAAACATGTTCTCACTTACCTCTAGTAATATGTAGCCAAGAAGATAATTTTGTTTTAATTTGGTCAGAGATTTGATTCTCCACCCCTGTAAAATGGAGGTGAGTGGCGTTTTGTTTGTGGTGCTCACACAATTGACCTCTGTCCAAAAACACTGAATAACGCTGAAGTAGTTTGTTTTAAAACCGTTCACAGTGAGGACTATCCAGAATAACCGTGGCACTAGTCTGACTCACAGGAAGTAGGCTGTGGGTATAAGCCTACCATTGGCCAACTATTTCAGTTTGAATTCACCTCCCCTTCCGCTATCTGCGTGTTACTGTGCGTGTTAACGAAGTGTGGAGATAGGTCTGGCTATGCAAGACCACTGTGACACACTTTTTCTAAAAAGAGATGTTCAATCAATGCTGTGAGCATCAAAAACAAAATTCAGTTCACCTTCAGTTCACCTCCAACTGTATTGGGGTGGATGCAGAAATCTCACAGACAGATATCTCAAACCATGGGCACATAAAACCAAAACTATCTCACGGCCAGATACCACTAGAGGTAAGTAGGGAAAATATGTCAATAATGCATGGGGTTGGGAATCTGCTGCCCAGGCCAACTTGCCTATCGGGCAAGTAGTAATTTCATAGATGGGGAGCTTAGATTTCATGCCCTTCATGTACTATATCTAAGAAAAGACATACTGTATAGAGGTAATCGCAGGATCGCTCTCCACCAAACACATGTTGGAGGGGACCTGGACAGGATTTCGGAGCTACACACTATCTCAGTTTGCTGTGCTGGTCCGGTTAAGAGCAGTGTAAATTTTAAGATGTATCAGATCTCTTCCAAGCTTTTAAATGCAAACTGAAACAAAATCAGCCTCACAGGTTGAACCAGGTCCTGTTTTAAGATATAAACTGTTGTTGAAAGTTGTTTTGCAGGGTCTATTGTTGTATGGGGGATAGACTATAATGTATTACAAGACACCATTATTCAAACTGGATCTATTATCCACTGAGAATTTTGCATGTACTGATATGCAAAAAGAACTCGCATAATTTATAGCCACAGAGGATGAGGCAATAAAGTCGCAGCCATTAAATAGGGTTTTTCAGAGATGAAATTAGTTTTCATGCAATTAGGAGTCTCCACTAATTCTTGACACACAGGCACTGAGCATGAAGAGGGGACACACAAATCTCCACGCAGACATACACACACATTGATACAAACATGCACAGGGGCAAACACTCTTCCTCAGGCATGATTGAGTGCTGTTGGTTGTTAGTACCTTGTCGTCACAGGAAAATGTTGTTAATTAAAAGTGGATGTGATGTTTATTAAGATTGCTAGCAAGACATCCACCCACACTTCCTCAAACTTCTTTTTTAACTTCATTAGCTCGATCCAACACTCACAGCTCCACAAACACACAGTTGATGATTGCTTTCTCACTCGCCGTGTGTCTGCGTACTTTCACACAACCTTGCAGGGGAGGGATTTTGAAATGTTTGAAATTGATCTTATTCTCATTATGTTACTTCCAATTTTTTACTGTATGTGTGGCCATCTTTGCGTGTGCCCGGGTGTGTTTGTGTGTGTGTGTGAGAGTGTGTGTGCCTCTGTGAGCAGTATGCAGACACATGGGCTTGTGCGTCTGCATGCGTAAGTGTGAAGGTCCTTTGATTGAGCATGTCAAAGGTGGCAGCCCACGCAGCAATTAGAGGTGCTGAGAGAGTGCGTGAGTGTGTATGTATGTAATGTAATTGTGGTTTCTCTGAAGGAGTTTTTAATAGAGGTGCTGAGACAGATGGCACACATTCATTACAGCATGATAGGTTAACACATCTGAAAAGCTCCTCTTCCTATCTCTACCATCACTCTCAATCAAACTTTCTCCAGCCTTTCTTTTCTCACCTCATGCTCCATTGCTCGCTGACACAAAGCCTCAACAATCAACGCATTCAGTTAAGACACAAGACCCGCAACCGCTGTACGGCACCTTGTATCATTTCCTCTTTTACTAGAAAGAAGCACCATAATCAGATACTCTGGTATCAAAAACCCACTTCAACACAGAAATAGGTTTCAGTTCTAAATGTATTCACTACTTTGGAGAGGGATATCACTTGCACAAAGGAAGCTGTGATGCAGTCCAGAACCATAATACCTCAGTCGGGGAGTTGAAATATTAAAACTACCATTCTGCCATGAAAAAAACTTCTGAAAACTCCTGAAATATATGAGATTTTGTCCATTCCCACCAGCCCGCCCATGTGTTCCAATTTCTTTTCAGCAGAGATTGAAAAGTCCCTTAGAGTCTACGCCTGTCAAAGATCTCTACGGTGAAAAAAAGGAGAAGAGTGCTAAGAAGGGTGCGTATAGATCAAACACTTTATAATGTAGTCCAATGAAGCTGGGAACTCCAAACGCCATTACCCGCAATGACACGCTGCCAAATCACCATCAGAACCTCCCTGTCAGCTTTTAAGGAAATAGACTCCTTTTTTTTTTCTTTTTTTTTTTTTTAGGAAAAAGAGGGCTTTGACAGTTAAGGGGTGTTGTAGAAGAAAAGGAGACTGCTGAGAAATAAAGTGATAGAGAAAAGGAGAAAGAGAGACAGAATGGGAGGAGGAGGAGGAGGCTCTAGATAAGATGAGCAGATGAGAGGTAATTGCCTCTATTATAGAAAAGAGGGGAAAGATGAGGATGGGAGAGAGGAGTGGGGGGAGGGCGAGGAGGCGAGATATTAAAGTCACACCATCCGGCTTTAAAAGGTCACCTGTGATGTCTATGCAGCTGTGCTTGTTATGAACACACACACACACACACGAACACACACACAGCTGTTCTGTACACACCAGGCTGAAAGTTTTTTGCTTGCTTCAGTAGTTTCGTCAACCAGTGTCTGTTCTATTATAGTGTATTTGCTATATATACAGTGTTCACATAGTTTTACCCACACACAGACAGTATATGTCAAATGTGAGCCTGGTGTTATTGGACTTGCACCTTGAAAAAAAAATGCAATTTTCTCTCTAAATGGAGAGAAATAAAGTGAAATGAGCATCAGCCTTGGTGGTAACACTTGCCTCTGACCTATCTGTATCTCTCCACTCTATCGGTCTTGTATCTCTGATGCCTGAATGCATAAGTGGCTAACCTGTCTTCACATCTGTCCTGGTCTTGCTCGTTCAGCTGCCTTCCCTCTCCCCTTCCACCCCTCCTTTCACTCACAAGACCCAAAGGAGGTTTATCAGCATGTCTTTTCTCTATTTTCTTATCTGCCTTCACTCTGCACTTCCTGTTAAGATCTCCCATGTTACTGGACTTTTTCTTTTTATTCAGAGTCATCAACATTTCTCCATCACCTTCGTGTTACCCTTTTTCTAGTTTAGCTCAAAGAGATGGCATCACTCTCCTTCATTCATCAACCCCATTGGCCCCATTCCTTCCCCACTATCCTGCTCCTTTTCCTCTCCTCTTTTCCATCATATTACTCCGTATTTCATTCCTTCTCACATCTTTCCTCCACTCTGTCCACTTCACCCCATGCCATCCTCTTAAATCCTCCATTTCCTTCTTAAATCTCTCCTTTCATCACTCATTTAGTGCCGTTAAAATCCTCCCTTTTCTCCTTCTGCTTCATCTCTCCCTCAGCTCTTCTATCCCTTCCAAACTTTGCCCTTCTTCAGTTCATCTTCTTCAGTCGTCCCCCGTTTATCTTCAGTCGCTCATACCCTCCCTCGCCACTTTTCTCATTGCCCGCTCCCATGCCCTACTCTCAACTCCTTCCTTCCTATTTCTCCCTCCCCTTGCTCCCTCTCTTTCACCTGCCGCAGTGCCGCCAGTGAGGCTGTCTGTAAGATAAGCAGCCCCAGTGTAGAGCCATCAGGTTCCTGACAAGTTACAGCCCCACGTGTTCAGGCATGACCCACAGCCAGGCAGCCATTGAACTTGTCAGAGAGAAACTGGCGGCTCAGGGCACAAGATGGCTGCTGGCGGACAATGCGGGACTCGCAGAGAGGACCGTTTAAAGTATGAATTGTTATTTAGACACACTGGAGAGGTTTGACCTTGTCCACCTCGAGCATGCTGTCAAGAGTTGTAGACTGGATAAGGTTGAGCAGGGGGCAGACAGAGAAAGTCTTGGGCGGTGACAAAAGCACAAGCCCTAGATTCAGTTGTACTAACACGTTCACTTATATACACACAGACAAGGAAGAAAAATCACCAAATTATACTCAGTAAAAGGATATGACAGATAACACATGACAAAGCTTATGCGTACGTACAAAATAATCATGCACACGTTTCATATTAGAAAAAGTCATCATCATTCTCACAGCGAACACATCCGCCCATACACATCCACTCCTGAATACCTAATCAGCCGCCTACTTACAATCACACACACACACACACATACATGCACACAGAGTCCCTGTGGGCCTGATGCCGCTGCGTTTGTCTTCTAGTAGGGCCTGTGGCTCTTACCAATTAGCAGAGCAGAAGAGAGAGATTTAAAACACGATGACACCATGGTGTTCTTTTATCCCACAGGCCACTGAGGCCCCAGAAGCACAGATCACAAGTGATCAGATCACATCAAAGTGCTAACACAGGCCAGATGACACACACACATACTGTACCTACCTCTACAAGCACACACATGCAGACAGTACACACACACACACTGGAGAACAGTGATGCACACAGGCATTGTGAACAAGCATTTGTATGTGCCTGCAATAGACTGTGCATAAAGGGTGCCTGCAAACCAAACAGATTAATGGATATGTAGTGTGTCCAGTACAATAGATACTCAGCAATTAATATAAAACAAAACCCAGATGCCATCAAACTGCATCTTTTCAAGGAATTTGGATTGTGCAAAAAATAAGGAAAACACACCCAATAAACAAATATGACATGGCTGACACCAGCAGAAAACCTTCAGGGTGTTGAGGTAAAGTACAAACAGACACCTAAGTAGCACAAGGCATGGTGCAAATTAGTTACAGGTGTGTGGATAGAAGCTGAGAGGAAGGAGGAGCTACAGAACTCACACAGGAGCGAGGAGGCACTGTGAAAACCTACCCAATACAGGCTGCCTATTTGACTTTGCAATGAAATGTACTGCTCAGACAAGCTAAATTTCAAAATTAATTTGAAATAAACAGCAGAGAGAATTGATGTCGTCCTGCCGATAGGGGCGTCAGATCAGAAAATGCTTCTATGGGACGTTCTAGACTGGGCATGAACTTTTTGCTTAAACTTCAACCTCAACTATAACATCATGAAACACTGAGGTATAAATATGTGATATTAAAAGCCAAATAATAAAAACGTAAAAACCACAAATATAATATCACTCCAATTGAAATGTCAATGTAAAATGAGAAGACGTTTATTTTTAAAAATCTAAGGGATCAAACTGTATATTAGAAAATCAGCACCCACTGGCTCAGTGGGTTCACTTTCAAGTGACTCACTTGAAATTTATTAAAATGAAAATTAGATCTCTCACTTTGAGTTTTGTGACAAGTTGTTAGCTTTCTTATTTAGGCCATGCAATGAATATATTTTTAATTGAGTTATGTGTGTTTCCTTTCCTATTATTGCTGTTCATCCACTCTCAAACAGGCTTTTGAAAAACAACATGTTTTTTTTTTTTTATTTGAAACTGAAACTTAATAAAAACTTGGCTTTACAGATTACTTTTGCTATTTAAAATAAATATAAAAATATAAAAAAGGTAATTTGAGTGGTAATTAAAAAGTAAAAGTAAAAAAGCCACATGGCTGATTCTGATGATCATCATCTCTTGAAGTTGAGGTTAAAGGTCGACAGAATTCATTTAGATGAAAAATGTTTTTGTGTTTGGAAGAAGGCTGTGAGCACAGTGATTATATGGTCCTGCTGGGTATGCACATTTGCTCAGTGTCTCTGCATATTAGATACTATTTATCATAGTGTTCTGAGATTTGTTAGGAAAGAAAAAAAACAGAACTGCACACACTTTTTTTTGTCTATGTGAATGCTCAGTCACTGTGGTATCATATATTTATTCATGAATCCATTCTGTCTTTACTCCCCCATATTTATGTATTTACATTACAGAAAACTGTAGAGGTGGCTACAGCAGGAGTTCCCAAGATCCCCTTCTGCTGACTGTCCCAAAAGCTTTGTCAACAAATATGGACTAGAAATCTATCTCGATGTCTGCCCTCACAGTGAAGAACAGCCTGCAGGAAGATTTCAGATTTAAAGAACGAGCTCTTCTCACTGAGTTCAAAGCACTTGGTACAACTATGAAAGATGATTCTGTTGGGAGTTGTTAAGGCTTTGAATTAGTTTCTGTCTGTATGGCATTTAGACTGTACTACCCCCCATCTCTCTCGCTCTCTCTCACTCTGTTTTTCGCGTACTTCTTCTTCATCTTCCTCACTTTCATCATCGGTTCATTTCTTTGTTGTCTTCCTAGACGTATTGTATGGCTTTAAATGATCTTTATGTCCTGCTATGTTCTCAGCTTGGCTTTCCTCTTATCTCAGTGGGAATACCCTGCTAAAATAAAGGCTACAAGCTTACACTGTGCGTGCCTGACCTTGTAAAGAGCACCATATGTGATCTGTTCACATGTTAAAGGGGTCCTGTTGAACTTGTGAACTGTATTTGTGTGTGTGTGTGTGTGTGTGTGTGTGTGCGTGCGCGCGCGTGTGCGTGGCTTCAGTCGTGCTTGAAGGCAAAGTGCCCTGAGGGAGGTCGCAGTGGAACCACTCAGAGGAAGGATAAATAACCTCTATCTTTATTACCCCTCTGTTGTCTTTCTTTACCTCGATCTCTACATGATTCAGGAAAGGAATGCTTTCCATTCATCTATTTTTCATGCCTCTTGTGTAGTTTTCATTTGTGCAAAGGGTGCAGTCTAAGCTCTCTGCTTCCCTTCTCCCCCTAAAAATAAGACACCCTTAATATCATCCACTACCTGCAACCCTCCATCAACTCATCTCCCCTCTCTCTGCCTCAGGAGGGGTGTATTTAAGTGTGTAAGAGTGTGTTTGAGCAGTGTGTTTGAATGTGTGTGTCTATGTAGGAAAAACAACTCATCTCCTTACTCATGTCCTCCCGGAACAAAAGCTTCCTGAGTGAATTTTGCTTTCAGAGGCGCAATCTCCCCTCCAACAATAGTGCTCCCTTTAAAAGATACCAAAAACAACACACTATAGCGTACACACATCCACACACACACACACACACACGAAATCCTTGGAACACAAACATCCACACTGGCCTTCTGCTTGCCCTAGTTAAGAGGACACGATGTTCACTGCTCCTCAACATGTATGAGGAGGAAAAAAACATTGGTGTCATGTCAAGAATGACATTAGTGGAGCAGTGGAGTAGAAGGAGGGCAAGAAAGGCTAGAAGTTTGTGTGTGTGTGTGTGTATGCATGTGTGTGTGTGTCTGGTGGTGGGGGTTGAAATTTGTATGGGTGAGTGAATATTCTGTGTTTCTCTCTTTCAATAGAGATGACCATACAGTATGTGATCTGCTTGTGTGTGTGCTTGTGTTTTTATTGTGTGTGAGCTGTGATCTTTCCCTCTGTGTGTGTGGACAATATACTGCATTTCATTGTAATTTATAATTAATTGTTTTGCTGGTTTTGGTACTTTGATTACAAAAATATAAGCAAATGTGTTGAGAATTAATGTGTGTTTTAAACAATGGTGAAATGGGCGTCGTGGTAGCCTAGTGGTTAAGACACGTACCACGTCGCAACGTCCAAGTTAAATTCAAAACTTTGTTGCATGTCATCTCTATGTCTCTCCCTTGATGAAGATAGGGAATGACATGAGACTGAAAGGGAGGATAGGGTGCAAATGTGTATGCGTGTTTAGCGGATGGGGAGAGTAGTTAAATAGAGGATGAGATGGAGGGGTTAGGTGGGTGAGGTTGAGGGGGTGAGGGGTTTGGTAGAGTCAATGACGACTTGAAAAACAGGCAAGTAAATAAATGGAGTGGCATATCCAGCACAAATAAACTGGCATTGCCTTATACAGGAAAACCCAACATATAACAAACAACATTTAACGCACTCAATTGTTGGCGCCGCCGCGAGTTAACAGCTTCAGTGCTCGTTGGCATAGATTCTACTAGTCTGTGGAACTCTACTGGAGGGATGAACACCGTTCTTTCAGGAGATATTCCCTCATTTGATTTTGATTGTGGTGGAGAGCGCTGACTAACATGTTGGTTAAAAATCTTCCACAGGTGTTTAATTGGGTTGAGATCTGGTGGCTGCAGGGCCATTACATATGATTCACATCTGTATTTGTTATGAGTCTTCACTCACATATTTACAGTTTTCCTCAAATTTGTTGCCTGTCTGTAGATGTAGCTGTAGATACAGGCTGTGGGCATTTGAATGCAGAGTGTGCACTGTTTCCAGCCATCACAGCCATATTTCTTGCATGTAAAATGTGTTCTGTGTGTATGAGTGTGTGTACATGGTTTTGTGCATCTAAGCTGCCTTCCTGTGGAGTCAGTCTGGTCATATTGCCATTGAGCCGGCTAAGACGCCCCATAGGTCACGCCTTGTCTCTTCTTGTCAGCGCATGCAGGTAACATCATGTAATGTATCCCTCCTCTCACTATTACCTCATGGCCTGGGGTTCTGGCACAACTTCTGACCGGTGTGTGCAGCAGTGCACGGGCCATCCTCCCTCCTAATTGAATTATTGGACTGCAAAAACAGGCATCAGACGGGATTCATGTCAGACTTGCCCCTGAGCATCCAGTCAGCCAGCCAGGCAGCCAGGCAGGCAGACAAGCAGACATTCTCTGGTTATTCAAAGACAAGCACAGTGTGTGTGTGTGGATGCATGTGCTAAGGGCAGGAATGTGTGTGTACGTGTGCAAGTCCGAGGATTTGCGCATGTGTGTGAATGTGTGTGCCGTGAGGCTCCAAAGAGAGCACTCTAATTTCCGTCTCAGAGGAAAGTGTGATTGAACACAAACCCTTTTGCCAGCGGGTCGAAACAGTCACACGCTGCAACAACACAAGAGGAGATAAAAAAGGAGAAGTCTTATTTTGTCCTTTATTTTCCCTCTGCTCTGTCTTTATACTGCCCCTTTTCTGTTTTTTCTTCTCTTTCATCTTCCATTTTCCCTTTTCTAATTGAATATCTTTTAGCCTTTTCTTGTATTTTCTTTCTTTTCTACACCAATTTGCTGTTAGTGTAAAAGTAATATGGTGCGTTGAGAGGTTTAGCAAATTTACTGTATTTCAGATTGCTTTCCTGTGAGAATTTAAGCTTCTGGGCATCCTTGTGCATGAATGTGTGTGTGTGTGTGTGTGTGTGTGTGTGTGTGTGTGTGTGTAGGTGTGTGTGTGTGTGTGTGTGCGTGCATGTGTGCATGTGCCTGTGCGTGTGTGTTGCGGACCATCTGGCCATGGACAGACCTGACTATGGATACAATCACAACAGATTAGAATGAGGTGGAGGGAAAAGCTCCTCTTCTCTCCTTCATTTAACTCGTCCCTCCTTGTCTCCCTCGCTTCATTTAACCTGCTCCACTTCTTCACTTTGTGTCTGCGTGCGTGGGTGTTTGTGCGTGTGCGAGCACTTGAGCATCTGTGTGTGCGCTCCATGCCGAGCTTCTTTCTGAAATGTCACTAAGTGTGATTATCTTGTATTGGTCAGTAATTGAGAACAAGTCACCTATTGGCTGCTAATGGGCCGTGTTTAGCTTCTGAGGCTGTGGTTGACATCATGACTAACCTGCTGAATGTTAATCCCCACTGGGTAGGCATGCGGCGAACCCTGATGCTAACGAGTGTGAACACTCCGCTGATTAAAAAGATTAATAAGGCTAATGGGTGAAAAACAGCGTCAGTTTAGGCTGAAGCGCTGAGACAAACAGGCGTGAGGGGGGCACACACAAAGGGAGGCACTGATAGAGAGAGGAGAGAGAGAGAGTGTGTGTGTTTGGGCTCCCCTCATCTCTTCATCTGCTCAAGTCTGTTTGGCACTCATTCACCACGAGTGGCCGTGACCCCAGTTTTGGCATGCCATATGAGTTAGCTGTATGAGTGAGTGAGTGTTTATGTGTGTGTGTGTGGGTGGATGCTTTTGTGCATCGTAACGCCATGGGTCTATGGCTCTTTGTGTGTGTGATTGTGTGTGTGTGTGTGTGTGTGTGTGTTCGTTCAAAATTGGCTCTGCGTGAAAGGAGCTAAGTGGGAGTCACCCGGAGAATGATTTTGGGCAATTTGTCTCATGACGTAGCTGCTGCAGAGCCGTTCTGTCCTATTCTCTGGACCGCCGAGCGGGCGGGCCATGAGGACTGAATGTGTCTTGCTGACAGAAGGATTCCCCGTTGTTAAAATGTGTATTCACGAGATGAGGCGTGCAGTGCACTTGAGGTGAGTTGAGAAAGCTCCACAAATTGACCTTGATGGGATGTCGTGGTGAGAGGAGTGGCTTTTGGCCCTTTTCTTTATCTTTCCCCCTGGAGTAGTGCTTGGCGCTGTTATACATTTCATTCTTGAAGTTTTACTTATTCCTGTTGGTGGATATTGTAATGATGTGTTACAGCTTTTAGCAGTTCTTATACAGCGTAGGGAATCCCCTGTATAGTAATTTCTAGTATACTATCTAATGAAGGCAAAAATGTCCGAAAAAATATCTTTAAAAAAAAGCCACCAAGGTCCACATTAGAAACAGTTAAATTAGGATCTGCCAAATTTTATGGCAAACAAAACTAAATGCTCCATCCAGTTTTGAACAAATATTCCAGCCACTCTGTATTTGAAATAAGAGCTAATAAATGAACGGTTATTATCAGCTGCCACTTAAGGCACACCTTCAAGGCTCTGTCACCAGTGGCACTCATTGTTTGAGATCCGGGGGCGAGAGCAAGTCAGGCGGTCTGCAGGTTGGACTCAGACCGGGCAGAATTAATGTGGCCTGGGGGGGGACTTCAACACTAGTATCATCATTACCATCATTACCAGGGACATCTGTTACATCGTTCAGCTTTCATTTTCACATCCAGGACGTGCTCTCTAACATAGTGTTTATGTATTATAATCAGTCTGCACAGTCACATAGACACACAACACACAATGCCCACGTTGTGTTTACTTCACTTGCTTCATTTTAGTGGCCTGACTGTCAGGGCGTGAAAGCTGGTCACTGGGAACTCTCCCTGCTGGTGCTCCCTATACCACTGTGGGGCTGAGCAAAAAGACTACACAGGGGAGGTGTAATGTGTTTCTTTTAAAACACATTGGTTCCTACGCAGCAATCATCTGGGGTTTGTATTAAAAAGAATGCCACGCATAATGAACAGCAAAGATTTGGGGCTTTGGCTCCATAAGCCCAGCCCTGGCACCACCTATGACCTAAACAAAACCATAGACTGGAGTCTGGATGTGAACCACAGTTCTGCCTTTCATTCACTCGTTGCCTCTGAACATAATCCAGGCAACAATTATGTTTGTCAGCATAACGTAATTGGGAAAACAATTTAGTAATATATTAACATAATTTCTTGGAGACAGGGTTGAAGTCCTAGAGGGGTTAATGCAGGTCACTAAACTTTAATTTGCTGCAGATCCTTTTTCATCTATTAGGTGGTACCTTTACTTCACAGTGTCGTAGCCTGATATGGCAGCCCAGAGTAGAAAAAATTGTTGTTGGGCAACTACTGTAGATAATATAGGCATCTGTTTAGGGGCCAATACACTGATGAATTGTTGTGTCAAACAGTCAGACCAATCAGGCAACACTGCTCACTCCTTTAGTATTTGCTGCAAGCTAAACCATCTTATGCTACAGATACTTGAGCAGTGATGCACAAGAAGTGATTGATTTCTATGTAAAACTGCAAACTAAATAAGAGAAACAAACTAAAAAGAACCATACAAGATGAACATAGATAATTTCAACAGAAGTGATTCAATCCTTTGTGTTTAATATACAAAAAGAAATTGGCATGGTTTCAAGCGTAGTAACTTGGAATGCCGTTGCCAAACCATGGACACAAAATTCAATGATACTTATCCACACGGGAGTAACCTCAGGTGCATCGAAATCAAGCAGCATTCTGCTTTGCTTTGTGAGCAGCAAAATTCATCCAGAGAACAACCTCCACCTCAGTGCGTTTAACTGAGGTGTCTATTAAGATTGCATGGATCTCCCAAGGACAAAGAACCCTTTTCTGAAGCACAGGCTGTGCTTTAAGCTACAACAGACATATTGCATGCAGACCTTGATATGAAAGATGCAATTTTAAGGAAAGAAAAACAGTAGAGCTGTTCGATTCAACCATAATGAAGCAGATGGAAGACATCATTTAAGACATAAGTGACCAGTTAACAGCAGATTTGTCCAGAAATATTTGCTTCTGAATCATAATAGATGAAATAGATGAAAGCACAAATGTGACTGATGCTGCCCACATGTG
This sequence comes from Macquaria ambigua, assembly GCA_008360985.2. Classification (NCBI taxonomy): domain Eukaryota; kingdom Metazoa; phylum Chordata; class Actinopteri; order Centrarchiformes; family Percichthyidae; genus Macquaria; species Macquaria ambigua. The sequence goes on from VMKM01000341.1 coordinate 133,587, forward strand.
TGTTTTGCTTAGGTTGGTGAAAGAAGATTTGTTAAGAGACATTTTTCACTCCTTTCCAAAGTTAGAAAAAATAATGTTCAAAATGTGATTTGTAGTTGTTTTTTTGTTTTTTTTGTCTCTGGTGCACTGAGCCTTTGACAGTTCTAGTGATTTGAACACCATAACACAGAGTATGGCGACATGGTGATGCATAGTGAGGGGATCACTTGTATCAAAATTGAGAAACAATGAATATCATCATCCTGAATACACATTGGAGCCATTGTGACTTTAGTTATCAAAACGTTTCATTGACTTTGCACAACAGTGTAGAAAATGTGACAGATTAGAGGTTGAGAGGTTGAGATACAGTAGGCAGAGAGGGGGGAGAGAGAAGAGACAAAAGATGATTATATCTGCAATGAAAACAGGTGGGCCATATTGTTCAAAATAGTCTCATGATTAGACTTCTATTATATTCGTGGATGCACACACTTTATATTTCAATATTGTAGCAGATTTCCTTGTGATCATATGAAGACATTAGATAACTGAGCTGCCTCTATCGGTCAGCCTTTTTGTTGTTCTTCAAAAGTTCCTTGAATTCATCAAAGATGATTAACTGGGCTGACTTTGACATGGGTTTTCATTAATTACTAATCAGTGTTGAGAGAAAACATGAAAGATATCTCTAGTGATATACAATAATAATTGTTTGGGAAAAAAATCCATCTTCTTCTGATTTACTTTAATTGGGAAGGGACAACCCATTTATGGCCAGACAGTTAAGGTTCAAGGGTTTCAGTTTCTAACAAACATTTTTCCCCACGGGCTGTGTACTGTACAGGTGTGCATGTTAGTATGTCCACCACTATTAATTAAACAAATTAAACAGCAAAATACATACCTTTTCCATGCCCTTTAGAACAGCACATAGAAGACATAATTTGTCTGTGCCTTCAAATCACTTTTGAAAAGTATTATGAAAATAAATCAGTTTTATGATGTGACAACACAATGGTCGAGGTTTGCTTAGGTTTATGCACAAAAATGACTTGGTTAGGTTTAGGGAAAGACCATGGTTTGGGTTCAAATAAGTGCTTTGTTAAAGTGGCAATAGACAATTTTTCAGTGCACATCGAGTGAGTGCCAGTCCGAGGTTCACTCTTGTTTTTCCTCGTTTTTTATCTCTATCTCTCCCTCTTCACAGTTACTCCGGTTGTTCCACCGTCTGTCATTTCCGCTAGCTGGGGATAGCAACCAATAGCTACCGGAAAATAAAAGCCCTATTCCTCTTCTGTTTTGGTTGCACAGTGCAATGGTTGACCCGCTTCCTTTGTGCCGTAAATCAAGCCTTCTTTTTCTCCGGCAGATCGTACCCATGAGCAGACAGAATTGCACAGTGAAAGCGAGGCTTATAGGAAACCATTCTAAACGCCAATGGTGTCATTATTTTATAGCCATTACATTGTGCAATCAACATTTACTTCGTAATGATAAGTTAAAACAAAAAAGTTGTCTATTGTAACTTTCAGGTTAGGTCATGGTTAAAATAATGAACACATGGTTGAGGCTATGGAACGATCGTGGTCATGATTTAAAAAAAACACCTACAGTCAGTTTGATATGGGAAACAAACAGCGGTCTCCTGTCTTAAAGTCCGATGTTTTATTGGCCCATCATCCATCCCGACCCCCTACACAGACTTTGTCGCTCTCTATAATAATGTCACCTGCCTTCCTCCTTTGCTCCTGTCATAATAGACCTTTTTCAAAGCAGACATGTTGGCATATCATAGCAGGAAAAGCACAAGTGCAATTTATGACATTAAAAACGACTGTGTTCCATTGAGGTGAGCTTTTTTCAGGGTCCTGGTATTGTGCCTGCTGAAATTTCCTGCTATGAGAAGTCAAAATGTCTGCTGTGAAAAAGGTCTACTCAAACCCATGGTCATTTCTAAAGACAAAGCTTGTGATGTTGATTATGTATTGTAAGAGATTCTAGTTATTTTGTCTCCCTTCAGAGCCCTTAGAGACAACACCTCTAAAACAAAAATTGGATGATTAAAGCTTCAGAAATTGCAGGGATATTGAATTTGATTGCATAGCATTGTACAAATTGTCTACCCCTGGTATTTAACATGTCATTCTAGCCCAAGATGTATTTTGAGGTGCATCACCATGTAAGCATGTAGGACTTTGACATTGTTAGTCATTACATATGTCTCTTTATCACAGATAAAGGGATAATGGTTTCCAGTCTACTATAATTGAAGAGGTGAACATTTACATTTAGATATGTGTTTGTGAGAGGTGTTGGTAATATTACTGCAAGTGCCGTATTTTCCTCTGTCTGAATTATCTGTATTCACAAAGACAAGCGCAACATAGAGAGAATATGTGTAATCACAAAGTATAAAATACAAAGTAAAGGCTGTCATCAAGCCTGCCTTTTTTGCCATAATGCAGTGAAAATCACTGAGTATTATTTTTATACCACACTGAAATACTACTAAAAACTAATTTTCACCACTCACATACAATGAATGTACATCAGTGGCTATAGGGCACAGTGAGTATATAATAGATGTACTAAACAGGCAGTTTGTCTCTAATGGCCTCAATAAACAGCCACATCGCCATCTAGTGACACTGAAAGGAAACACAAGTTTGAGAGCTGGCAGTTGAAGTTACATTAGCAGCTGCTTTAGTACAGGATAGTGCTGACGTTGTGTATGTCATTGGGGATATAAACATCCATTCAGGTATTCAACACACAGGAAAGATGTACAAACAAATGTACAGATCACACACACACACACACACACACACACAGACAGATTCCACATATCCATATAAAAGAAAGTCAGTGCACAAAGGAATGCAGCTCTTGTCCATGAAATCATACTTACACAAAGAGAAATACTCAAATGTTACCTGCAGACTCATACAGCGTACTGACTGATGCTCTGCACATGAAGGCACGCATATAAAACACATTCAATTAATAAAAGAGCATGCACAAAACCGAGTGCTTTAAATAGCCTACCTTTTAGGCTCAAGTTTACAGTCTGTTAAATAAACTGTAATTAAACCTGGGTTTTTATTTTAAATTTCAAAGTGTTGTTTTGCATTTGAAAATATGTTCTGACTTTTTTCAACAATATGCAGGCAAATCCTCTTGTGTTACTTCTTCATTTATAAGGGTATCCCTTAGCACCACTGATGTCAGACTACAGCTTGTGCTCTCAGGTCTCCCTGCTCTTGTCTCTAAGGCAAGGCTTCGTATGGAGATTAGTACTGTAAAAGAGCTAACATGTGGGCGGCTCCATTTTCTTTGAGTGAACTGCAAAAAAATGAAATTACAGACACTAGTGACCTTAAATGCTTTTAAACATAACCTCATAGACTTTTTCTAATGACTGAAATGGGCAAGTGCTTTGTTTTATTTATATTTTTAATGAATAGTTTAATTAAAAATGGTGTGCTTTTAATTCTCTTTTTTTTTTTACACTTTTCCTTTTCCTTATTTATCGTCTTTGTGTAATTGTTGGTTCATAACTAACACTAATTGTGCTACCATTTTGTCCAAGACTCTCTCTCTCTCAAAAAAAAATATTGCAGTCTCAAGAGACCATCCTGCTTAAAAAAGGTCAAATAAATAACTAAAGCGCACAATAATAAAGTCAACATCATTACACTGACAGTCATTCTGTCAGTAATGATTTGCATCTCTCAAACAAATGTCTAAATGTTCACAGTGCCCTGGAGGCCTGAATACACTGTTTCCTGTGTTGTGGTAGTGTCAGAAGCAATTGCAAAACACATACACACGTACACACACATACACACACACACACACACACACACATACAGTATGTGCACAGACTAGCACAGGGCTGCAGTGGGTGACCAAGCAGTTGACATTTGACAAGTGAATGGAAACATTTGTGGTTTCTGCAGGCCGCGGCCCCTCCCTTGATGCTGCAGGGGTGCTTGAGCTGAAAACAGCAAAGCCGAAAATCCTCTGGATAACATCTGCACCAACACGCATAGCAACAGTATTGTGAAAATAAATGCACATACACTTGCAGAAACACACATCCAGACCCAACACACACACAAAGAGAGACACTCAGAAATATAAGCAGTTTTGAAAAGTTTCTTTTCCAGCCTGCCTTGCATTTTAGTTGTGTTTTTCAGCCCAGTTTAGTTAGTTTTAATCAGCATCATCTAATAAGTCTCTAGGCACCACTCTGTCACACACCATTTCTGTTTACCACTCTCTTTAGACTGCAGTTCAAGTGTTTTTTGGAAATACAGCCTGCATGACGATGCTTTAAAATCTTACTGTAAGTCAAGGAACAGTCAAAATGTCAGATATAGTTCAGATATCCACATATTGTTTTAGCCATAAAAAGTTCTGTGAGCACGACACCATCAGCATGAACATAATGGGGCTTTTCTGGTGGCGGACATTTTGGATGTTGCTTCTGAAACTAAACGGCTACAAACAACCTTGAAAGATCTATTTTAATTTAAAAGATGCACAAAACAAGACACATCATTTGGTTTCAGGTTCCCTGCAGGCAGTGCAGGGCATTGTGTTTAAGAGAACAAATAGGAAGAGTTAGTCTTAGGTTTGAACTGATCCATTTATTTTTTTTCACCACGCTTTATTGCAGGGAGACCAGGTGTAAGCAAGTCAACTGACAATTCAGTAAGTAAGCTGCCAAGTCAACTGTTTTGGACTTGGCGGCTTTCAGGTTCATGAAAGATGTCTATGAAATCATTCTGGTATGTTTTCATATAAAATAATTTTTGTAGAACTGCAACACATTGACTTTGTGAATCCATATACTCAGTTGTCTATTATGTTAACACAGAGCTTCATTAAAGGCTTTTGTGTCTGGAGTGTGGCCAATAGTGTCATCTGTGTGTCCCAGTTTTTTGAGGCCTCAGTGTTTGGTCAGCTGATGTATTTGAATCAAAGCCACTAATGTAGATCACTAGATCAGAGTAGACTCTATGAAACCCAGAGCTCTAATAAGATTGTAGGGTTGTTGATTTAGAATTTAGTCATTCAATTTTTTTGTTAAGGGAAATAGGTGACCTTTGCCTTTGTCCATAATCACAGCACAACGCATGCTGTGCATGCTGCACCTTTATTGGCGGTTTATATACTACTAAATTATTTTGTCAAATACGTTTTGGGGAAAATGTAATTTCTGGATGGTTTATGTTCACTGGCAATGTTTTTTCCAGTCCAGGAAGTGTTACGTTCTTCTACCGCACCGGTCGGGTTGGATAGTAAGTCCCTTATGTGTCATGATCTTTCCCAAACAGTAACCAACTGTTTTGCCAACCAACTGAGTTGCTGAAACATATCCATGAACACGTTAATGATGCTTTAGTTGCAACGAGTGAACATTGTCGGGAAAACAAATTAAATACATTGTCACTGAAGGTTCTGCAGATACGTTCAGTAAGAACATTTTGCGACTTTGCAGATAAAACGTTCATTATGTTAATTAAGAACATAATCCGTGTGGTATTGTGTTTCGTTCAAAGCACATTTGCAAATAAACACAGTTCAAGCAGACTTTCTTTATTTAGTGTCATTATCTGCACGACGTGTAAAAATGGGCACCCCACCACCAAAATTCAAAACACAAAAACCTGCTAGTATTTTGTAGTATGACTGGTTAACAAACTCGCAAAATTCTTTGTCAGTGAAATCATATTGCAACAAATGGCAATTTACAGTCTAACAACATCACAGTTATATATGAGTGGACTCATATACAGTGGATCTCTTCTGTCAGATTCTAAGACAAAGACGCTGCTCCATACGCATCATTTGTTGACAACAGCTTATTTCAGAGACACTTTTTGATATATTTGGATGCTGATGGTGTAATCTGAGCAGTTAGACACACCAGCTTGAGGTGAAACTTTCCTGACCTCTAGTGGAGATGTTAAACCAATAAGACCACTGGACGAGGTTTGACCCCCAAACTTTCTGCAGCAGCCCGAACAAGATCACAATGTCCTATGTTGATTCTAAGTTGATTCACCATAGTTGCTGCGACTTTACATTGTAATAAAGAATTATCATCTAGTTTTCATTTTGAATAGACTACCATGCAGTGTGAGAAAATCCAAATCCATGGTGGCACAAAATGATAGGTTCAAAAGATTCTGGAGATATTGACCTAAAACCGTGTAGTACCTTAATGCTCTCAGACAGAGAAAAAAACTGAAATAAACAACATTTGATTTATTAAAGACATGTTTTGTTCTCTTCAGATGTTCAGATGCTTTAAACAACAGATCACACCAACACAGGCATGCTCAAGAACACACACACACACACATACATACAGGTACAGGCTGTATTATTGATAAACGTATTTATCGTTTAAGATGAATTAGAGCTTTGACATTGGAGTTGTTGTTTTTTTTTTAAATCTCACCTCTTCAGGCAGATATACATTACAGACTGTGAATGTGTAGCCTACAATACTTTTCATATTGTGATGGTCTTTTGACAACATCACACATCCAAGGTGGTGAAAGTTGCAGAAGTTAAGAAAAACAACATTTTGTGTGAGTCACAGCATGGCACTCACCAAGCTAACTGACCCAACTTGATCCATTGTGATACAATTGTGAATAATTTCAGTACAATTAAATTTCAGCTGTACAGGTTAATTAACTTGTGCATACACAGGTTTCACGTACAACAGTTTACAAATTGATCAGATGTACACATTAACCTCTAGATAGAAAACCTGTTTCATGTTGTTGATTGCTATTCAGCTTCAGGTTCACATTTTTGATTGAAATCGATCTGTGACATTTCATAATGGTAGTGATGATTGCGTCTCTGTAACAAGACACGAAAGCTGTTTTCAGGCAATTTCCTGTTTTTGTCTCAAGTTAGCCACCAGCCCCGACCCTTCACTGGTAGTCTGATACAATTCCATATATGATCAGTAAGGCTCACAGGAAACCCACTGTGACACACAGCCCCTCATATGTCTGCAGAGCTCGACCTGCAGGCGGACTGAAACTGCAGATTAGCGGCCTGCTGAAGGTGTTGCTGGAATTGAGTTTAATTTAATGCTGCAGATTGTTCACATGGTAGGAATCTCTCCTGGCTCATTGGAAACAGTGGTCAGTTGTTTAGTTAGATACTGTTAAAACATATGTAACTACAGTCAAGCCAAACCCTGGTTAGAATTCAGCAGCAGCCACAGTTTATATCTGAATCTAGGTCATACCAGTGACCACATCCTAACTTTGTGAGATCACATCAGGTCAGCTCTGGTTGCCTTTTGTGTGAGTATGGTTTGTTTGCAGACAGATGCAGAGTGTAGTTTCATACACAGATACCATGGTCAGTGGGGTTATTTTCAAGATATGCTGTTCTTCTGCATCCTAGTATCTAAATAACAAACATCTTGTGACAGTTTTGGATGGATAATGGATGATTGTTAAACAAAATAAATATTTATTTGAACTTATTCTAATGTTCATATTTATTTAGATGTTTTACCCATATGCATATGTTCATATACAATTTACAATAACTTGCAGTGAGGACTGGCACATTGGAAAGGTTTTTTTCTGGGAACAACAGAAAAGGGTGAGAGATGCTGATGGTGTAATCTCTGAACAGTTAGCCACACCAGCTCCAGGTGAAACTCTCCTGACCTCTAGTGGAGATGTTAAGTAGTAAACCAAAAAGGCCTCAGGAGGAAATTTGACTGTTGTCAGATGCAGTTTGTGGTTTCACACACAGATACCAACGTGTACCAATCAGTGAGGTCATATGACAGGGTATCTGCAGGTCTTGAAAAGTCTTAAAAAACACTGAATTTAGTATCCTAAGAAGAAAAAAGTATTATTATATGTATTAAATATTTTGTAAATTGAAAAATGTTTCTGTAACTGATTGCGGGCTGTCGACAGATGTTACACACATATAAACTAAAAGTGGGATTGCTGTGACAGTGGACTGTGCATGCAGGAGGCTGTTTAATCCCTTTTTGTGGATTAGCACTATTTGACCTGCAACAAACATTCACTACTGCTAGCTACAGCAGCTCATCTTCCATAATGGAGTCAAGATTTTAACTGCTGCTGAAAACTAGTCCTGTTCCATCTTTGAAAATGGCAACAGGCTACAAATACTGACAATTTACGGTCAAACAACGTCACAGTTACACAGTGGATTTGAAGTCTTCTGTCAGATTCTAAGACAAGGACGCTGCTCTACACTTTACAAACATGCATTTTATCACGCACACACCGTTGCCTAATTGCAGGACTTCTGCTACATACGCATCAGAATCTCCATGTCGATAACAACCCTGACCAAATATGCTGTACGACCTACGAAGGCACTACAGCAAGTATTTCCAGGCTGAACTCTACCGCGTACTGTCAATGGTAACACCTCATCTGATTGTATGTGTTATCAAGAGTTCACGGAGGAAACATCAATACCCAGAATATCACAAAGCATTACACCAATAGAAAACAACCAGAGAAGAAAATGTTCCACTTGACTAGCCAATCATCACTCATACTTCCTTTAATGGAAAATTCTGCTCAGGTCATGATATCTGTGAGTGAGACCTGTTTCACTGTCTTTTAACTCTCGGTCATCGTCACACATGGACCGGCTGCCCATCATTCTGGTCGTTCTCTTGGGTAACTCTTTTGATGAAAAATGTGGATGATTTAATTACAAATGTTGGGTTCCATTTGGAGAATAATTTATACCGACTTTTTTATTGTTGTTGTGTTTCTATAGGAACCTGCTCCTGCTGTAATGTGAAATCCTGTAACACCGAGCACATTTTGATCAGCTTTTACGATTGTGTTTGTATTCCAGGAGTTGTTCCTCACATTCACGGTTTGATTTCTGGATCAGTGTTGGAGGAGACCGTCAGACCAGGAGACAACATCACTCTCTACTGTGACTGCAAAACATCAACTGGAGTATACATCGTGTGGTACAGAAACTGCTCTCATGAGAACCAGCCTTCTCTTGTCCTTAAACTAAATAATGATGCATGGAGACAAAGCAACGATCCTGCAGGCTATCTGAATCCCCTCCCTCGTTTCCACTTCATGAGAAACTATTCCTCTGAATCCTATGACCTGCTGATCATGAACACCACTAACTCTGATGAGGGCCTCTACTACTGTGGAACTGAACAGTTAAAGGTGGAGGATAAAGAATACATTACTTCCAAATATGTTAAGAGATATGGCAACGTCACAACAAGGATCATATTCAGTAAGTATTCTGGTCTGAATTATCTTTATGGCTGAAAAAGTGAATAAATGATCATCATACAGTAGGAAAATATATATTAATTATATTAATGAACTATGATGAAGTCTACCATACAACAGCACACATACAATAAATACTGTATGTGCATCAACAACCCCTAATCTGGAGTGAAATAGTGTATAATAGTTTTTACAAATAATTCTTACAAAATCTGGGACCTCCTGCATCTGAAGTGTTGCAAGTCATCCTTAAGTGTGCACCCAATGTTTTCCATATATATTTTTACATTTGAAATCTGAGAGAACAGGCTCAAACAGGGTTAAAGGTTGCACATTGCACTTAATCCTTGAATGAGCTGAATATCTAATGAACCAGAGACATTATTCAAATGATAATGGATATTTCAACAAGGTAGGGTCAATGCTCTGTGACGAACACTGAGCATGGGTCTTGGCAGAATAAATAATAATGCAGTATACAGTTTTTTTCTACTCAATGAAAACTCCTCAGAATTTAATTTAAACAGTGTATTTATTCTTGGAAATATCTCGGTTTCTTGGTTCCTGGAGTCATGGAACAACTGCTTACACTTATGTCCACATACACGCAAAACCTTTCATTTTGACATTTTTGTGATAGCAGACTTTGAAGAAGCTAATCGATACAACTTTGTTTTTGAGACGTTTCAGACTCCTGTGAGCCTCTTCAACATGAGACTCCACAAGACTGTGGTGTCTGCTGGACGCTGCTGTTCTCTCTGTGTCCAGCTTTCGCCGTTCTCTCCTCTCTCCTCTCCTCTCTTGTGGTTTATCAGCTCTGTAAGAAAAAAGGTAACGGTCAAATGTCTCACTTTTTAAGCTTAATGTGTAAATGTCAGAAATGTCCTTAATAATTCATCCACAAAATTCATTTAACTCACCAAGAAACCTGGATTCAGTTCAGTTTGAGCGTGCCATGCTGTAGTGATGCTGTGTTTATTTCTGCAGCTAAAGAACCTCAAGTTGATCAGCAAAGACCTGACACAAGAGGTCAAACAAGACTGAATCAGGTAGGTGTATAAGTAGAATATAATGAACCACGACATTAAATCAGTACATGATCATGAATCTAAACAACAAATGTCAAATCTTAGGATGAAGATGTGTGTTATGCTGCTCTGGAAATCCGTCAGGCATCACAGAGACCAAAGAGGAAGAAAACCCAGAGCTCTGACTTCAGCACCTATTCTGCCATCAACACTTCGAGGATGTAGAGTGCCTTAAATAAAAGAACAAACAAAATAAATTGTATAATTATGATTTATATATGATTAGAATAGTATAATTAGAATAGTATAATTCATCAGTCGAGATATATTCCGTTGATATGCTGATACTAAACTAAACCTTTTTGTGTCAACTCTCCTCTGAAGATAAATGTAATTGAAAGAGTTTTATTCTTTGCATCAGTGAATTCAGGATGTGATGTGTTACTTCTCCTACATACAGTAGTGGAAGTTCATTGTTTCGGATTGTTTTAGACTATCCACAGTATACGAATTCATTCATTCTTCACAGAATATGTGCATCTTGTGCATCTTGTTTCCTTACACCACTTGATAAATTAAATGAGTTGTAAAAATAAAAAAATAAAAAAGCTTCCAGATCAAAAACTTGTCTGTTGTCACTGAGTACAATTCATCTTCAGATTCAGTTTTTTTTTATTTGAAATCAACCTGTAACATTTCATAATGGTTGTGATGGTTGCTTGTCTGTGACAACACATGATAGCTGTTCAGGTAATTTCCTGTTTTTATCTCAAGTCAGTCATCGGCCCCGACACTTCACCAGTAGAGTTTGATACAACTCCAAGTATTTGATATGCTGGAGCTGATTCTGCTACAGAAAATAAAACTCAAGGTAATTTTGGTTTAAGGACACATCATACAAAAACCAAGATGTCTACAGTTTAATTTTCTTACCTAGCTTATTTATTCAAGGATGGCCCTGCCACACAGTTTCCAAGAAGATACAAGACAATACCGATTTGACTGTGAAGCCAACCAACCACATCATGTTGAACCATGTAAACAGTAAGGCTCACAGGAAACCCACAGTGACATAAAGCCCCTCATACGACTGCAGAGCTCAACATGCAGACAGACCGAAGCTGCAAGTTAGTGCACAGCTTCACTGTCCACTGTTCACTGTACATGCTGAGAATACAGACTATACTTTAAAAAGACACAAACACAAACCAAATCAAACCAACGACAACAGAAAAGCTCCTGGTCCAGTTGTGGAAAGTAACTAAGTACATTTACTCAAGTACTGTGCTTAAGTACAATTTTAAGGTACTTACTTTACTTGAGTATTTCCATTTTATGCTACTTTGTACTTCTATTCCACTACATTTCAGAGACTAATATTGCACTTTTAAGAGCTATAGTTACTAGCTACTTTTCAAATTAAGATTTTACATATAAAACATATGATCAGTTTATAAAATATGATCCATTGATACAGATTAAACCACCAGAAGTATGTGAAGCAGTTCAAATTTGCTCCACCTTGACCAACAACAACACTGAAGTACAAGTGTTCACATGGTATAAATCTTCTACGTCACACCTTTGACCACAACACACTCACTTTATGAGATCAGTGACACCATCAGCACTATTTATATACTATGTGTACACATACTGAGTGTGAGTTTCATACACAGATACCAGTGTTAAAGTGGTGATAATAAAGATACGCTCTTTCTTTGCATCCTTATATCTAAATAACAGACATCTTGTGGATTTTCTGTAATATAAATTGATGAAGTATTTGTTGACAACAGCTTATTTCAGAGACACTTTTTGATATATTTGGATGCTGATGGTGTAATCTCTGAGCAGTTAGACACACCAGCTTGAGGTGAAACTTTCCTGACCTCTAGTGGAGATGTTGTGATTCTGGAGATATTGACCTAAAACCGTGTAGTACCTTAATGCTCTCAGCCAGAGAAAAAAACTGAAATAAACAACATTTGATTTATTAAAGACATGTTTTGTTCTCTTCAGATGTTCAGATGCTTTAAACAACAGATCACACCAACACAGGCATGCTCAAGAACACACACACACACATACATACAGGTACAGGCTGTATTATTGATAAACGTATTTATCGTTTAAGATGAATTAGAGCTTTGACATTGGAGTTGTTTTTTTTTTTTTTTTTAAATCTCACCTCTTCAGGCAGATATACATTACAGACTGTGAATGTGTAGCCTACAATACTTTTCATATTGTGATGGTCTTTTGACAACATCACACATCCAAGGTGGTGAAAGTTGCAGAAGTTAAGAAAAACAACATTTTGTGTGAGTCACAGCATGGCACTCACCAAGCTAACTGGCCCAACTTGATCCATTGTGATACAATTGTGAATAATTTCAGTACAATTAAATTTCAGCTGTACAGGTTAATTAACTTGTGCATACACAGGTTTCACGTACAACAGTTTACAAATTGATCAGATGTACACATTAACCTCTAGATAGAAAACCCGTTTCATGTTGTTGATTGCTATTCAGCTTCAGGTTCACATTTTTGATTGAAATCGATCTGTGACATTTCATAATGGAATCTAGGTCATACCAGTGACCACATCCTAACTTTGTGAGATCACATCAGGTCAGCTCTGGTTGCCTTTTGTGTGAGTATGGTTTGTTGTCAGTGGGGTTATTTTCAAGATATGCTGTTCTTCTGCATCCTAGTATCTAAATAACAAACATCTTGTGACAGTTTTGGATGGATAATGGATGATTGTTAAACAAAATAAATATTTATTTTGACTTATTCAAATGATCATATTTATTTAGATGTTTTACCCATATGCATATGTTCATATACAATTTACAATAACTTGCAGTGAAAAGAACAAACAAAATAAATTGTATAATTATGATTTATATATATATTCCGTTGATATGCTGATACTAAACTAAACCTTTTTGTGTCAACTCTCCTCTGAAGATAAATGTAATTGAAAGAGTTTTATTCTTTGCATCAGTGAATTCAGGATGTGATGTGTTACTTCTCCTACATACAGTAGTGGAAGTTCATTGTTTCGGATTGTTTTAGACTATCCACAGTATACGAATTCATTCATTCTTCACAGAATATGTGCATCTTGTTTCCTTACACCACTTGATAAATTAAATGAGTTGTAAAAATAAAAAAATAAAAAAGCTTCCAGATCAAAAACTTGTCTGTTGTCACTGAGTACAATTCATCTTAAGATTCAGTTTTTTTTTATTTGAAATCAACCTGTAACATTTCATAATGGTTGTGATGGTTGCTTGTCTGTGACAACACATGATAGCTGTTCAGGTAATTTCCTGTTTTTATCTCAAGTCAGTCATCGGCCCCGACACTTCACCAGTAGAGTTTGATACAACTCCAAGTATTTGATATGCTGGAGCTGATTCTGCTACAGAAAATAAAACTCAAGGTAATTTTGGTTTAAGGACACATCATACAAAAACCAAGATGTCTACAGTTTAATTTTCTTACCTAGCTTATTTATTCAAGGATGGCCCTGCCACACAGTTTCCAAGAAGATACAAGACAATACCGATTTGACTGTGAAGCCAACCAACCACATCATGTTGAACCATGTAAACAGTAAGGCTCACAGGAAACCCACAGTGACATAAAGCCCCTCATACGACTGCAGAGCTCAACATGCAGACAGACCGAAGCTGCAAGTTAGTGCACAGCTTCACTGTCCACTGTTCACTGTACATGCTGAGAATACAGACTATACTTTAAAAAGACACAAACACAAACCAAATCAAACCAACGACAACAGAAAAGCTCCTGGTCCAGTTGTGGAAAGTAGCTAAGTACATTTACTCAAGTACTGTGCTTAAGTACAATTTTAAGGTACTTACTTTACTTGAGTATTTCCCTTTTATGCTACTTTGTACTTCTATTCCACTACATTTCAGAGACTAATATTGCACTTTTAAGAGCTATAGTTACTAGCTACTTTTCAAATTAAGATTTTACATATAAAACATATGATCAGTTTATAAAATATGATCCATTGATACAGATTAAACCACCAGAAGTATGTGAAGCAGTTCAAATTTGCTCCACCTTGACCAACAACAACACTGAAGTACAAGTGTTCACATGGTATAAATCTTCTACGTCACACCTTTGACCACAACACACTCACTTTATGAGATCAGTGACACCATCAGCACTATTTATATACTATGTGTACACATACTGAGTGTGAGTTTCATACACAGATACCAGTGTTAAAGTGGTGATAATAAAGATACGCTCTTTCTTTGCATCCTTATATCTAAATAACAGACATCTTGTGGATTTTCTGTAATATAAATTGATGAAGTATTTGTTGACAACAGCTTATTTCAGAGACACTTTTTGATATATTTGGATGCTGATGGTGTAATCTCTGAGCAGTTAGACACACCAGCTTGAGGTGAAACTTTCCTGACCTCTAGTGGAGATGTTGTGATTCTGGAGATATTGACCTAAAACCGTGTAGTACCTTAATGCTCTCAGCCAGAGAAAAAAACTGAAATAAACAACATTTGATTTATTAAAGACATGTTTTGTTCTCTTCAGATGTTCAGATGCTTTAAACAACAGCATTGAAATCGATCTGTGACATTTCATAATGGTAGTGATGATTGCGTCTCTGTAACAAGACACGAAAGCTGTTTTCAGGCAATTTCCTGTTTTTGTCTCAAGTTAGCCACCAGCCCCGACCCTTCACTGGTAGTCTGATACAATTCCATATATGATCAGTAAGGCTCACAGGAAACCCACTGTGACACACAGCCCCTCATATGTCCGCAGAGCTCGACCTGATATTTTGTAAATTGAAAAATGTTTCTGTAACTGATTGCGGGCTGTCGACAGATGTTACACACACTAAAAGTGGGATTGCTGTGACAGTGGACTGTGCATGCAGGAGGCTGTTTAATCTCTTTTTGTGGATTAGCACTATTTGACCTGCAACAAACATTCACTACTGCTAGCTACAGCAGCTCATCTTCCATAATGGGCAAGTCAAGATTTTAACTGCTGCTGAAAACTAGTCCTGTTCCATCTTTGAAAATGGCAACAGCCTACAAATACTGACAATTTACGGTCAAACAACGTCACAGTTACACAGTGGATTTGAAGTCTTCTGTCAGATTCTAAGACAAGGACGCTGCTCTACACTTTACAAACATGCATTTTATCACGCACACACCGTTGCCTAATTGCAGGACTTCTGCTACATACGCATCAGAATCTCCATGTCGATAACAACCCTGACCAAATATGCTGTACGACCTACAAAGGCACTACAGCAAGTATTTCCAGGCTGAACTCTACCGCGTACTGTCAATGGTAACACCTCATCTGATTGTATGTGTTATCAAGAGTTCACGGAGGAAACATCAATGCCCAGAATATCAAAAAGCATTACACCAATAGAAAACAACCAGAGAAGAAAATGTTCCACTTGACTAGCCAATCATCGCTCATACTTCCTTAAATGGAAAGGTCTGCTCAGGTCATGATATCTGTGAGTGAGACCTGTTTCACTGTCTTTTAACTCTCGGTCATCGTCACACATGGACCGGCTGCACATCATTCTGGTCGTTCTCTTGGGTAACTCTTTTGATAAAAAATGTGAATGAATGATTTAATTACAAATGTTGGGTTCCATTTGGAGAATAATTCATACCGACTTTTTTATTGTTGTTGTGTTTCTATAGGAACCTGCACCTGCTGTAATGTGAAATCCTGTAACACCGAGCACATTTTGATCTGATTTTACGATTGTGTTTGTATTCCAGGAGTTGTTCCTCACATTCACGGTTTGATTTCTGGATCAGTGTTGGAGGTGACCGTCAGACCAGGAGACAACATCACTCTCTACTGTGACTGCAAAACATCAACTGGAGTATACATCGTGTGGTACAGGAACTGCTCTCATGAGAACCAGCCTTCTCTTGTCCTTATAGTAAATAATGATGCATGGAAACAAACCAAGGATCCTGCAGGCTATCTGAATCCCCTCCCTCGTTTCCACTTTGTGAGGAACTATTCCTCTGAATCCTATGACCTGCTGATCATGAACACCACTAACTCTGATGAGGGCCTCTACTACTGTGGAACTGAACAGATAATGATAGAGGATAAAGAATACATTACTTCCAAATATGTTAAGAGATATGGCAACGTCACAACAAGGATCATATTCAGTAAGTATTGTGGTCTGACTTCTCTTTGTGTGTTAGTTACACTACATGGCCATAAGTATGTGGACACCAGAATATTACACCCATATGTGTTATTAAACATCTCATTCCTACACCATGGGCATTAATATTATAACATATTGCAACCTGGCTGAAAGACTGTTTTCCCATTCAACAACAATCAATTCTTTATCTTAGAGATATTAACATTTTTCCATGTAAACATTTTTTAAACATAATAATTGAGTATGAACAAATCTCCTCATGGAAAGAAAGCATCTGCACACTTACGGTATCTACATTATTTTTTTATTACAGTATTTGAGCTTGTAGTTGTCATCAGCACATGAGACCAAAACACAGAACAAATAGTCCCCAACACGGGGAGGAGGAGTCCTCAATTATCAGTTAGCACGCCTGAGTGGATAGATGACAGTCCAGCTTCTTTCAGGATGCAACATACTGAGGAGTATTATAAAGTGTTATATGAAACTATGCTTAGATGTTTCTATAATTTCAAAGATCTAATCCTTGCTACATGTTTGATCCAGACTCTAGTGACTCCAGCTCATGTCTTGACTCCGGTAGCTGCAGCGATGTGTCCTGGATGATGATGTTCACTCCAGCTTTAAATGTTCTCTTCTCCTTCATCTCCTTTATTTGTATTTATCACATCTCTCAGAAAACAGGTAACGTACTGTACAAGTACCCCAATCTCAAACTTGATTACTTAGAACTTTTTTTCCACTCTATATTATTCTGGTAATACTTACAAACTCCTCCATGTTCATTTTGTAAAATCTTTTTTTCCAAGCAAATCATATCTAATCTTGTGTTATAGCAATTTAAGGAAAGTGGCATCTGATTAGTAATTTTGTAAAGGTATTGTGTGCAGGCATGTGCTCCTGTGTGATGGTTCTGTGTTCATTTATGCAGCTAAAGAACCTCAAGTTCATCAGAAGAGACCTGACACCAGTGGCCAAACAAGACAGAATCAGGTAACCAACAATAAGAATATTTATTTTGTCTTCATATCTCTGAATCTACATTCATTTTTTCACGTATGGCTCTTCTTATTCTTTTAATGATACAAGCCACACTAACAGCATCTGTCCAGTATGTTTTACAGTCACACATGTTTCTAAGTAAAACTGCAACAGTAGAAGTCACATGATTATTGATTATTAATCACAAATGTCAAATTGTCTCTCAGGATGAAGATGTGTTTTTAACACGAGTTGTGTTCCGGGCTCAGGATGGATGAACACACCAGCAGGCAGAGGGTGAACAGAACAAACACGTTTGCTTTATTCAAATATAAATTAAAAAACATCACAAATATAGTTTACGACATATATTATTAACCCTCTATATTCCATAATGATGAATATAACTCTTATTCCCTGAATAATGTCTTTATTTGTTTTATATTACTTTTCTGGAGTTTGTTTTGCCTATTTTATTCAGGTCCACTTAATGCCTTTGTAACTAAGAGATTTCCTTTTGCTTTTTCTGTTGGGATTTTAACTTGTTACCGCGTGTGAAGCACTTTGTAACTAGTGCTCTATAAATAAAAACTTGTATCATTGTTATTATAATCATGTGTGTCTGTAACTGATTTCAAACAATTTTCTTGTTTTCATCTCAAGTTAACCATCAGCCTATATATCCTTCACTGGTAGATTTTTGTGCATTTCCACATATCACTTATGTTGTTGATTCTTTTATAGAGAAAAACTTTCAACTGCTTAGAAACCTTTCTTAGCTTATGTATTTTTGTTTATTACGTATACGCTGAATGCTTCTGCCACCCACTTTGACAGAAGCTACAGCACAATACCAACAACTAAGTTAACATCATGTTTACACAGGAAACACACACTGACAAGCAGCCCTTCACAGGACTGCAGAGCTCAACAAGCAGACAGACTGAAGATGTTGTAGATTAGTGGCCAGTTGAAACTTATCTTGGCTATTTACACATTCAGCAGATATGGAGTAACATTAGCATTCATTTGGAGTCGTGTTTCTGTCCACCTGACAAACAAATCCAAGTTAGTTACTCTCCTTCTAGCTCTGGTCTGGGTTCTACCAACTCCTGAGACATAAATGTATGAAAATAGCTGCCTACTGCGTCTGGTAATGATGCTGGTGAGAGCGGTGAGCGTGAACCAAAACAGTAAAGTTGCTGGCCAAAAAAACCAAACAATGAGCTGAAAGATTCAATGAAGCTCTGTACAGCCGAGGGGAAGTGCAGAGTCGGGGATTAATTCTCTGTGGGCACATTAATACAAGTAACCACTTTCACAAACATCTGGTCATTTGATGCATTTCTAATATTAAACTATTGAGTATAGCAGCTTTAAAGAGGTACTGCACACTTAAACATGTTTATTTAGCTGTGAACTAAATGATATGACTGTACTGTGATCAAACACATCAATGCTGGTGTTAATATTGACATTTCTTACCAAATGTATAAAAATCGGCATTTCATGGGTTGAAAATGGCTCAACACGCCGTCTACTGTTTTAAATCAGCCCTGAACCTTGCAAGGCCAATGCTGACATAGAGTCAGCCGGTTGGGACCTGTCTACGTCATGAACTTTCTATATGAAAAAGACTCTAATCACAGTCAGTCAGTCTCCTCCATGTCCTCGACCCACACACTGTGTAGCCACAAGGCCACGCCTCCTACAGTCGTTGTTCCCTCACTTGTTGTATTTTTTTAATTTGCTGGGAGAGACGGTTCTAGCTGAATTTGAGGGTGTAGTTACACTTTAAGATACATTGTTTTTCTGCATCTGCCTCACTAGTTCTAGGTTAAACCCCCCTGACCTCTGTGGAGATGTTAGAGTTTTGACCCCTAGCTACCAGAAAATCACAAACTGAATTATTCTGTGTTATGTGAATTCTAAATTCATTATAGCTGCTGGAGCCAATAATCTCACAGTACTGGTTATGACCAGCCAGCAAAACAAAGCCTATTTATTAAAAGCCCAGTGGTTTTACCAAACATATTCCAGGCCAAGCCATGTATTCAACAAACGATCAGGCCTTTGTAGTAAACAACAAGTTTAAATAACTGTACTCAGCTCAAGAAAATCTTGTGTTCCTTTACAAAGAGCTTGTCAACACATGAGACATCTTCCCCTTCAAACACACATTGTAGGTCAGTACAGTCATTTTTCAAAATACATGTGCTTGAATTTTTTGAATACTATCAAGAAACGGTCCATGAGCTGATGATGATTACTAACCTCAGAGCAGATGATATTGTCATGGAGATCTAGAAAGTCTCACAGTGTATCCACTATGACAGCAGACTGACCCGGACACCAGGAAGTTAAAACAGTGCACTTTAACATGAAAATACATTACAGTGATGCTCTCAGTCAGAGCAAACACAGAAGTAAACCACATTTCATTTATTAAAGGTTGTTTTTCTCATTCAGACACAAACTTCTGTCGCACACTGAACTCTGTATATGTGGCGAGCGGACTGTTTGTAAAACAACAGAGCAATAGTGGTTGCCAAGCTGATCACACCTTTTATGTCTGTCTGTGCATACTCGTGCACACACTCAGGTACACACTGAATCAGTAGTACATTTTTCCAGTTGGGTGTTGCAAGTAAACACCATGGAGGTTTGACACCAGAAGTTTCTTCTCACCTCCTCAGGCAGACATCCTCTGAGGTAAAACGTCTCAGAGACTGAAAGTCAAAGCAAGGGTACAATTTTCATATTGTTGTGGTCTGATGACATCACATGTCCAAAATGGGAACTTTACAGGAGTAAAGAAAAACAGCCTTGGTTTCTGATCGATTGGGATTAAAAGGGTTCATCAACACATTTCTGAACAGAGGAGGATCTAAAATGAGATGAAATCTGTATTATTTTACAGCCACTGTGACATTACCCAAAAACATCTTCAGACAGACATTAAGTTTGCCAGACTTTCTACTAAATATGATCAATTTATTGCTTTTGTAGACAATATTTCTTTGCTCCCTCTAGTGGATTATCTCTTTATTGGTGCAAACCCATCTTCACTTTTTCTCGTCTCATTGTCTACGACATCTGTTAGTCTAGTCCTCTCCTATCTTTCAAAATGGTGACTTGCTGGAGATATATCTGTACAATCTTCTGTCAGAGCCTCAGAAAAGTAAGCTGCTCCACATTGAACAAACATGCTTTTAACTCATTCCTTTGTATTGCACTGTGATTCAGTGCCCAGTTGGAAGCTACATCTTAGTGTTATCTGAAGAAATCTTGTTTAATCTTTACATCTAGACCATCACTTAGCATCACACCAATAGAAAGCAACCACAGAAGAAAATGTTCCATTCAACGAGCCAATCACAGCTTACATTTCCTTTAATGGAAAAGTCTGCGCAGCTCACGACACCCAGTAGTAAGACCTGTTTCGTAGTCTTTCTACACCAGGTCATCATCACACATGGAGGGGCTGCGTATTTTTCTGGTCGCTCTTCTCGGTACGTTTTAGTAACATTATTGAGGATTAGCATATTATATCAACATCTCAGTGTTTTTGTATTGAGCAGTAACCTGCATTTGGTGTACTGTGACACACAGTTACACTCATCACATTTCAATTTGCTTTTGTGATTGTTTTTATTTTTCAGGAGTTGTTTCCTGCAGTCAGGATTGGATCTCTGGATCAGTGTTGGAGGTGACAGTCAGACCAGGAGACAACATCACTCTCTACTGTGACTGCAAAACATCAACTGGAGTATACATCGTGTGGTACAGGAACTGCTCTCATGAGAACCAGCCTTCTCTTGTCCTTAAAGTAAATAATGATGCATGGAGACAAACCAAGGATCCTGCAGGCCTTCTGAATCCCCTCCCTCGTTTCCACTTCATGAGAAACTATTCCTCTGAATCCTATGACCTGCTGATCATGAACACCACTAACTCTGATGAGGGCCTCTACTACTGTGGAACTGAACAGAAAAGAGTGGAGGATAAAGAATACATTACTTCCAGATATGTTAAGAGATATGGCAACGTCACAACAAGGATCAAATTCAGTAAGTATTGTGGTCTGACTTCTCTTTGTGTGTTAGTTACACTACATGGCCATAAGTATGTGGACACCAGAATATTACACCCATATGTGTTATTAAACATCTCATTCCTACACCATGGGCATTAATATTACAACAGCCTCCACTCTTCTGGAAATGCTTTCCACAACATTTTGCAACCTGGCTGAAGGATTTTTCCCCCCATTCAACAACAACAGTGAACTCAGATAGTAATGGAAATGCAGCACCAGTTCATTGTTGCCCAACAAAACTATTAGTTCCTCACAAAGTAAATATCTGAGTTTCTTGGTTACTGGACTTGAGGAAAAACTAATAATCATGTGAACTTAGTGAAGTAAAATAAAACCCAAATGTCTTTTCATTTTCCTTCCATTTTTATGAGATCAGAGTTACACCTTGTGTTTTATCCAGACTCCAGCGAGCCTCACCGCCTGATTACACAAGACTGTGGTGTGTGCTGGATGCTGCTGTACTCTCTGTGTCCAGCTTTTGCTGTTCTCTCATCTCTCCTCTCATCTCTTCTGGTTTATCACCTCTGTCAGAAAACAGGTATCTGCTATATATGTCACTTTCATCCACTCAGTCTGTCTTTCTTTACTATATTGTATTACTTTGGTGACCAGAATATCTTCTGCTTCTGTTCTCTTTTTGAGCTCAATTTGTTATCCACTGCTTCTTTATAAGGTATTGTGGATGTTGGGTGTTATAGCGTCATGATGCTTGATTCATGTCTGCAGCTAAGGAACCTAAAGCTGATGAGAAAAGACCTGAAACCAGAGGCCAAACAAGAGGGAATAAGGTAATTTACAGCAGGAGGTTGTATCATTCTTCATATGTATAGACCTTTGTCATGGCAGGGAAATGTCTGTTGGTTGCCATGTTTTCATTTATCTCTTACTACAGCCATCTTTGCAGCTTCACACATACAGCACAGATCAGACACATTACTTATTCAATAAAAGTGTTTATTAGTGCATCTTAGTAATTTATAATATTGTATCAATACATGTTAATGATTCAGAATAATATGTCAATATATATATGTCAAATCTTAGGATGAAGATGTGTGTTATGCTGCACTGGAAATCCGTCAGACATCACAGAGACCAAAGAAGAAGAAAACTCAGAGTTCGGACTTCACCACCTATTCTGCCATCAATACTTGTAGGATGTAAAGGGCCTAACAATTTACACAAACATAAGAAATTGTAAAATGAATTCATTAGAGCTGATATTTCTGTAATTTAGTTTCCCTTGCAAACCAGAGGAGCAATCAATACCACTGATACAGTATGAAAACGTGTGTAATAAAGTTAAGGGCTTTATTTTTTTAAAGTTCAAAAGCAATGATGTGTTTGAAATGTTGATAATAATAAATGATAATAAACTCTTTCTCTGTGTCAGTTTGCCTCTGAGAATAAATGTACATGTTACAGTAGTTCATGAAGCCATCAGAGCTACCAGTGTGAAAAGAGAAGGAGGAGAGAGGCAGTGAAGTTCACCTCAACTTCATTGTGTCGCCCATGTGATCAGGCCAACAGGAAACCCACACTGAAAAACAGCCCCTCATGCAGGCGGACTGAAGTTGCCGATTAGCGGCCCGTTGAAGGTGTTGGTGTATCGCTTCTTATGATGCAAACACAAAGCATACTTTAACAACACACACACACACACACTACATTATACCACAGACAACAGAATATTGTCCTGTGTCCTGTTCTCAAATAATGGCATAACTTGTCCAGGCTAACATCTTAAATAACAGTGCACTCTTACTTTGAAAAAAAGCCAACACAAGTAGAGAGCTAAGTGCGCATATGATTGGCTGAGTGCTGACCCTATGACTGACTGGCACAGACAGCACATTTTTTTGTACAGTGCACAGTAGGGGTAAATTTAAAGCTGAGGAACAAGCTTAAACACATTCTAACTATGCAAGGAAACCCTGCAAAAATCTCTCATATAGCAGATTAAAGGATTAAAGACACCCTAAAACCAGAGATTACACCATACTTTTCAGCAAAGTGAGTTCATCAATCAATATTATCGGATATTTTTGTGAAGATTCTCAATCATCCCAGTCAGAGGATTTCTAGAGGTGCTAAGTCAAAGGTAATTGGTATACCGTGACTTGAATGATGGAGAATCTTCACAGACATATTGGTGCACAGAAAACTTGCGGATTGCAGAAACCAACACCTAGAAGAAAAAGGTCTTGGCTGCCTACAACAGCTGCAGAAAAACAAAGCCATTGATCAGTCCCTTTATCATTGCCTTTACATGGAGAAGCCACCCCATGCCTCCCCAAGATTCACAGGAAAGGGGTCATCATCAGGCCCATCATTAACAGCATCAACCTGAGCTCATTCAATGAAACAATATGTAGCCATTGGTTCAGAGTCTGGATGACACTTTGGTGAAGAATATAAGCCAGAGAAGTGCAAGCCTTTACGGCTCAGCTCAGTTGACAGCAACATCAAGTTCACATGGGAAGACATCAGAGACAATAGACTGGCTTTTCTCAGCAATGCACATCAAAGAGGACAAAAGCCTTGATACGGCAGTTTACAGGAAACCCACTCACAACGATCAGTTTTAACATTATGGCTCTCATTTGCCAAGAGAACACAAGCTGCGGTTATAACCCTTCACCACAGGGCCAAGAATGTGCCTACAAGTACACAGATGAATGAGGAAGAGAACAAACACCTTACAGAAGCTCTAAAAGCTTGTGGCTACCCAAACTGCACCTCTTCAAAAACAAATTTATAGCAATCCATCCAAACATTGTCAAGACATTTCACTCAAAACCAAAATTATCAACCTCATGGTGGCGTTAGCGGAAAAGTTAAGGTATCACCAAAGTCAGTAGGCATCTTCTTCTGCAGACAATGAATGTCTGTACAGAATTTCATGGCAGTCCATCCACACAGGACTTGAACCAACACAGGCATGATTACAAGCAGAGAGCTGCAACAGAGAAGTTCATCAGAGTTGAGTTAAATTCTACCTGTGTCAGAGTCTCAGTCCACTGCTGACAACCTGCTGCCAAACGTTCTCTTCTCTCTGTTTATTGCACTGGTTTTCTTCATTTTTGCTGTAATATTTTACTCTCCATATTATATATTTATATATAATTTTCTCTTTGCATGTCTGTTTTCTTCATTGTAAATTGATGTGATCAGTGCTTGATGTCTCGGGTTCGTGTTTCAAAGTCATAGAATAAACAGGCTTGATCTAGTATTATATCTTCAGCTCTGAGTTGGCTTTATGAAACAGTTTAATCCTGGTTTGTTAGGATAATTCAAGACAGGCTTTTCACAGTAAACCCTGCTTTGTGAGCCACCTCTATGAAACACCCCTCAGGTCCAAGTGAAACTCTCCTGACCTCTAGTGGAGATGTTGACTAATAAACCAAAAAGGCCACAAAAGGATCGCTGACAATAGCCAAGCTATTTTTTGCATTTCGGAGTGTAGGCTATGAATTATAAAAATATCCTACATGGGACAATCCATAATACATTGGGACTATATTCATTTTTAAGCTGCAATTTAACATTTTACATTTCTTTGGATTGCAGGATTGAAAGAATGTACGTGCTGGCAATGTTTAAGTTCTTTATTGTAGAACAATGCACAATATTTCCTAATTTCACCACGTTATTTATTTCCTCTATCATCAGTTGTTAATTAATCATCAGATAACAACAGCCTATGAAATCTTACATTCATTTTACAATTCAGTGCTTGTCCTTGTCTAAGACAAGGGAAAACATTTTATTCATATATTCCTTATACTTAACACTGAAACAAAGAAATTAATGAAATACATGAAAATTCTTAAATCAATTAAAAGCTACATTTCTGAATTATTTGAATTTAAATAAACTACTCAAGGTAGGACTTTATTCCTGTAAACTATAAAAGACACATAAATCCTCCATAAACATGAACAATTCAAGCATTCTGAATATGCATTTAAATGCACTCATTTTGAAAAAAAAAAAAACAAACAAAAAAGCAGCTTGCAAGCAAACTGTTGCCAACATTTGGCAAATCAAAGCAGAAAAGTTTCAAGAAATTTGGGTTGTCTCGAGCCGATCCACAGGATCAGGATATGGGCAGATCCTTTTTTTAAATGAGTCAATATTGGCCATGTTGTCTGACCCATTTCCAAACCTGTGGGCTATTGGTTTGTTCCTGGTACACCAGTTGTCAAAAATGCCCCACCCCACTCCGACAAAACATTATCGTGACTGCCGTGACCAAAGTACCCACGAGTGAATAGTAGAGTGCACAAAATAAAAAAGCAGCCAACAGTTTCAACTATGGCAGCATGTGCATCAGGGAACAATTTATATTCCAGCAACATTTTGCAGGTGAACCACACCTTTAAAGTGCTGATGTTGATTGAAAATGGCATTTGAACTATTGATCATTCTGGAGATAAAACAAGGTTGTCTTAACCCTGTCCAAAGCTTTCTGCTACAACAGATCCACACTGACACACCTATATATACAAAACAGTATTTGACAATCTATACAAAATAGCATTAAAAGCATTAAAAGGATTTCTTTTTTTGTTATAAAATGAATTATTCTTTGTTGCACGCCATATTTTCAAGTTAATCCTGAGTAACAATTAATAGTCAAGACTAAATAAGCTACAATCAAATATAAAGTTCAGAAAAACACATCTTTAACTATTTTAAGAGTCTGAACCTACAAAACTCAGCTAATCCACTTCATCAAGACTGTGTAGGTGTGGTTTGATAATTTGATCAAACAACCCCACACCTGTCATCAGATGCTGATTAAAATGTTGCAAAATCCTGATTTGAAATACATGACATCACATTTTTCCAATTTAGCCCCAACTGCTTTGAACCAGTGAGAAGAACACAGCGAAAAACACAAACAGATATCTCTCGTGAAATAATCAAACCTCTGGCTGAGAATTGTGTGTTCATACAGGACCCCATTATTCATAGAAGAAGCTCATTAACAAAATAGGTTTTCAGGGCCTTTAAATTGTCTTAACTAATTTTGATATGTGCACTGTGAAGCTGTATGGGAAAAATTAACAAAAATGTCAGACTAGACTCTCTTACTCTCATCTTCAAAATCATAGCGCTAGAATTGGAATCAGGGGGAAAGAAACTCTGATTGGGACATCACTAAATTAAACTAAATTTCTCTCAGAATAGAATGCATTTGTTTTCTACTGCAGTAAATGTTGTCATTGGAGGTTTAAACTGAATTCAAGCATTCCCTCTGTTATACAGAAAGGCAGCATCAGTTTAAACATCATTTAATCCTTCAACCATAGTCAAAGCCTCAAAATAAAAAGCATCTGCATCTAAAATAGTATATGGTATCAACCATATGTCTACATAAGACTTAATAACAGAAAAGAAATAAGTAAATAATACATTTAAATATAAAATAAGTTATGTAAATACTATCAAACTCTCCAATGAGAGTCATATTGATCTCCTTACATATGCAACTGACTTATGGGTCCAAATGTACTGTATTTTCTTGTCATTTAATTACAGGCAACATTAGAAATCATGTATCGTGATACTGTCAGTGCTTTTAACATCAAATTCAGAGAATGGAAACATCTATATGCTATTTGTTTCTCTTACTCTACTTTCATTTTGTTATTCTGGACACCACTGGCTCTAAAGAAATGTTCAGCTTTAGGTAAGATTATGCTTTCTAAAGCTTTGTGTCTTTTCATTAAAACATATCTTCAGTGAGGTTTTGGTTCAATAAAATGTTAACAAAAAGAAAAAAGAAAACATTGTAAGCTCATTGTCAGAGTTTCTGAAGACCACTTTGAAGCTTCTCTGGAGATGAGTCATGTTTCTTTTTAAAAAGATTTTTGAGCTTTAAGGATTTCTTTCTCTTTTCCTTATCCTTGTGCCTCTCGTCTCCAGTCTCTCGGGCCGATGCAGGAGATGGGCAGGCAATCCTTGTTGGTGGCAATGGTGGCTCGACCTCTGCTAACAGCCTGCTCTGGGGCAGGTTGGGTGTTGAGGCAGAGAGGCTGGGTGGAGTCATAACCATGGAGCTGCAGGACTTCTCAAGGATTCCATCATAAACAAGCTGGCTCAATGGGGCAGCAGTGAAAACGTCTGATGACGACTTCCATGGCACCTGGGAGGTTACCATAAGATCTGGCTGTCCAATTCGACCTGGAGATGAACTTGATTCGGATGCTCCAAACTCCTCCCTCAGTATTGATTGTTTAGGTATTTCTATTGGAACACCAACTCTATCCCAGGAGATTTTTCCAGATGTAGTGTCAGTGGAAGTGTCAATGTCATCTCTTGGCATTCGTGGTATTCTCCTTCTGAGAGAACCAGCAGACATCTCATGTTCATCTCTCAGTATCCTCCTACTTGTTGAGGGTTCTAAACCAAACTCTTGCATCTCTGTAGAGGACACTGTATCCATAAGTGCTTCAAATTGATCTCTAGGTAGCATCTTTATAGAAGCAGCATCTGTACAATACTCCAGCTCATCTCTAGATATCTTTCTTGATGGTGTTCTAGTGATCTCAATCATTTTGTCCAATGCTAATGCCCTCACAGAGGAATCAAGCTGGGATTCCCCTTTATTCCATGGAAGCTTTCTAGAACTTGCGTCTAGGGACATTCCCATTGAATCTCTTGCAATCCTTCTGGATACTGAATCAAACGGACGTTCAACATCATCTCGTATCATTTTTCTTGAGGCACTGTCCATTGAAGCCCCCATCATATCTCTTGATATCTTCCTAGGTGCCACATCTGTTGTTGTTTCTAATTCATTCCAAAGAATCTTTCTCACATCTAGAGGTAAATCACTTCTTTCTCTGTACACGTTCCTTGAAGCGGTGTCCATCAAATCCCCTATTGTATCTCTCTCTACTCTCCTGGCTGGAAATTCTGCATCCAACTCATTGGAAAGACCCTTTCTAACTGCAACATTCATGGGAACTTCACTCCTGTCTCTGGATATCTTCCTTGATGTAGCCTCTATCAAAGACTCTTCCTTGGACATCTTCAAAGAAGGGGTTTCCAAAGAAGTATCCAACACTTTGTCTTTTGCCATCTTCCTGCATGAAACATCTACAGAAGCTTCAAGCTCTTGTATAGAAATGTTGCAGACTGGAGATTCAACAACAGCTTCTACTTCTTTACTCAAAGGCTCTGTAATGGAGCTGTCTGAAATCAGCTCAGTTTCATCATGATAGAGTTTTTGGGAGGAAGTGTCAACAGTGGAATTAAGGAACATTTTGCTCAGAGGAGGTGAAGTCAAATATTCTGTGTCTGAAAACATCTCTTGGGAGTCTCTATTAGTGAGAAAAGAAAGGAAAAATAAGGGAAGGAAGGGACAATGGAGGAAAGAAGGAAGGAATCAAGGAAAGAACAATGACTATCAACACAATGGTTTAGCGCGAGCAGTGTGTAAAAACAAATTGGCCTCTAAAAGTTGTGGACAGGGAGACATACTGTTTCTTTAGAGTTTTCAGGAACAGTCCCTCTTCCTCATCAAAGCAAGAGTATGGGGCTCGGATGGGGATGAGAAGGTCGGGGTCTGAGGAGATCATGGCGGCTGGTGGCTGAGTGATGGAGCCGGGATGACGTGACCGACATATGGTGGATCCCCGTGTTCGTGGAGAGCGCTTCAGTGGTTGAACTGGAACTGGAGGAAAGCCAAAAATGAACCAATCAGCAAAACTGATCAGTCCATACATGACAGACAGTGGTGTAGTGGTAGCAATGAATACATACCCCTGGTTTTTGACCTTGAAGGCCTGGTAACACCAGAAACTTGCACAACAAAATTGGTCTGCACATACTCAGGAAATATGTGGTTCTAGAAGCTTGGTCACGTAGAAACTACTCACAGTGCTTGTTGGTAATCTACTGTAGCTGGCGAGCTAACCACTTAAATGCTAGTCAGCAGGGAGCATGCTAGCGCTATTCAGTCACAATAGCTTTTCAAGCTTCTTTCTGTTTTCTCTGTACCGATTCTGTACTCTGTGAAGAGTTGTTGAAGAAGGAAAAAAAGCTCTCTGAGCTAAGTTTCAGATTACAATTAGCAAGATTGTTAGCTCGGTCGCTAACAGAACAATAAGTTCACACAGTTTTTTTTTTTTTTAAAGATGTATTTGTACCATTGACGCCTGGTTTATAACTGTCTGCAAACCATGTTTCTTTTGTGCAGCAGTTTATACTCTGACAGAGGAGGTTAAATAAATGTTTATGAAGCAACACAGCTAATAAGCTATAGCATCCTCCACTTTGGACTCTCCGGCAGTCTGTTCAGCACTGTCAGGATGGCTTGCTATTGATCGATGGCACAAATTTCATGTGTCAAAGTTTACCAAAGTTCAACTCAATGAGAAAAATCTGTGGATTAATGTTGGCCCCATGAGCAAATCCACTGATTGCAGCAATTCTATTGGAATTAATTTATTTCACCATGAAATTTTGCCGTTTTAGATGCTGGTGTGGCTAGGACTTAATGATACTGCAGCAGGTTGTTGGAAAGTGTATAGTTGTGTATACTCTCACATTGCTGTTTTCAATGTATTGTGACACTAATGATATTTGAGACTTTAAAACAGAAGAACTTTTATCTGACCCATGTTGAGAGGATTCTTAGCTGCATACCACAACCACAGCACTGCAATGTTCAACAGATGTTGATTTTGAAAATGCATCATGATTCAGATTTTGATCATTTGGTTCACTTAACACATTTTCTGAATTTGCAGCTTTGTATTGACTGATACCATATATGCCTTGGATATACACAGCAGATACATACAGATTGGAGACACATTAAAAGAAAAACATGTGATGAGTGGAGAAACACAACAATTGCAGATGTTTCCATACAGGACATGAGGGGTGAGTGAATGTTTTGATGAATATGAAAATTATGCAGATCACATGCCATGGCCTCCACAGTCACCAGATGTGAACCTGATTGAACACTTTGTAGACACTAATGGGGTTCCAAAGAAAGAATCAAAAAGTCATCATTCCTGTTACTTACCTGGCATCTGTGGTAAGATTGGAGAAGCAGACTCTTCTAACAGATCCTCTATAGATCCATGGACAGAGCTGTGGCATGAACAAGATGGCTGGGGCACTCGGGGCAACCCAAGGGCAACTGAGTCTGAGTAGAGCTGAGCAGTGAGGTTCGCTAGGCCAGGATTCCTAATGATGGGGAAGTTACAGAGGCGCTCAATCTGCTGCCAGCGATGGAGGCGCTCCCGTAGGCAGGCTGTTACTTCAGACAAGGAATTCCTTTGGGAGATACAAATACCTTTGTGACATATGTTACACATTTACTGTGACAGATAAACAAAACTTGCACAGGTGATTTTTTGACTGACTTTGCCTCCAGGATCTTGTGGTCAACTTGGTCTAGAGAGGAGCTGTGGGCGACATGGAGAGTCCCCAGCACAGAACTCCTCTTCTTCTTAATCCTTTCTGCCTGCAAGGAAGTACAGGTGCAGGTCAGCTGATAGGTACGTAGGTCATTTGTTAAAAATTTGAAAAATTTGCTACATTCATATCCCTGTGTCTAAACATTCCCTTTACATTTTTTGCAATTACTTGCTTACGTATCTAGTTCAGTCACTCCAAATATCACTACTGTGTTTTTCATGTGTGTCTTCCTTTTTCATACATTACCTCTTCCTTGGCAGAGGCAAGCTGTAGTACTGCTCTCTGCTTCTTGACATTGTAGTACTGGACCTCTACCTCATGTGTCAGCTGCAACCACTGCTGGAGGGCCTCTGAGGCAGTCCAGCTAGCATGCATGTCCATCTCCGCCTGCTTCAGTGCTCCAAGGACCTGAGGGGATGGCATCAGTCAAATGTTAGAGATCATTATAAGAATTGTTGAAATCTACAGTTAAAGCTTAAATCCTTTCCTTTAAATCATTTAAACCTTCCAAACTATAGCAAAGGTGAAGAGCGTCTAGCGCAGCATTTGCAAAGTTGCGTCCCCTCGTTGTATAATATGCAGTGTGTCTACCTGCTCCAGCTCTTCCTCTGCATATCGGAGGCGGCTGAGCTCACTGACAGCTCCCTGCCTCAGCTCGTGCAGACGGTAAGCCTCCTCCTGCGCCCCCATGATCTCATCCCTCATCTTCTCCTCCAGGTTATGTTTCTCCTCCGCAACATTACGTTTTTCTTCCTGGGCTCGCTCCAGTCTAAGAGAATGTGAAATGTTTTAGTGCAATTAAACAAAACAAAGTCAATTCAATAACGTACAGTAAGTGAGAGACACTGAATACTGAATACTCACTGTTCCTGCAGATCTATGAGGCTCTGTTCAGCTCTCTGCAGACTTTCCAAATCTTTCATCATCTTGCCTATATGGACTTTACTGGCTTTGTTCTGGACCTGGGCAAACCAGCAGCCTCCAACTCCCATCACCACCGATACAATTAGCAGCAGGTCCTTCATGTAGTTATGAGGGGGACCTATGGTGGAATGGAAGGTCATGATTATTAATGGCGGAGGGATCATAAATGCATCATAGATGATGGGATAGTAAAGAGCCATTTTAATGACACATAAAGTTAGCAACATGGAGTAAGCCAAAAACATAAACTAACACCTTGCATATTTCTATTGACGAAATGTTTTAGCCTCTTAAAACCCTTGCACACCCACAACACAGGAGCTTTCATGGATAAACAACACAATGGGATCATGTCAGTAGTTGTCCTTCAAATACTGGAAAAATCTGGGGAAACTGGGAGCATTAGTTGGTATGCAAACTAAAGAGGCAAGTGGGCAGATATGGAACAGATACATTAAAGAGACATAAGAGCAGGGAGAGGTAAGAGGCTGAGGACTTGTTCTTACGTGTTGGCGGTCCGAACAGAACGACATCCAGAGCTTTGATGTTGAGCTTCTGTTTGTCTCTCTGGTCCTGAACCCTCAGGTGGCCACTCAGGAATGAAGGCTCATTAGCTGCAATCCTGCACACAGATGTCATAGGTCGTTCAGCGTGTTGATAGGACTCTTTACAACCACTGACTTGTTTTTACAGAGTTGGTTGATTATAGCATCGTCATTGGATATTCTCACCTGGGGAGTGTGTTTCCATTGACCTTAAAGTCTTTAAAGTTCCTCTCATACTGTGGCAACTCAACAAACTCCTTCAGCCAGCGAAGCACCGCATCTTGAGTCCAATTATGTACTGAAAAGTGTGACAAGGAAAGAAGACAAAGTCAGACAAAGTAGAGCTGGACATCTTTGGACACAAACACATACACGCACACACTCACTCACTCACTCACTCTCTCTCTCTCTCTCTCTCACACACACACACACCTTCAGAAGACTTCCAGCCCCTCCAGAGCTCCTCAATTGTGATGTGCTGGTCTTCTCTGTGCAGGTTGCTGTGTTTGTTGGTCTGCTGCTGCTTCATGTCTTCAATGATGAACTGCAAAGACAGAGAGGGACAGAAGGAAGAAGTGAAAATAAAGACTTTTTCAGATACAACTTTAAAGAGCAAGGTTAGGGGTCACAGGCACATAACATTAGCTGAGCACAAACTCTCAACCTCTCTGTCCGAAATAAATTGGGCAGGTGTTGCTGTGTCTTATGTACTTAGATTTCAATCTAGGAATAAGGAGTGGGTGTTTTGAGACTGTATTTATTTAGAATGCATGCAGAAGCACAAGTGTGTATTGCAAACTTCAGTGGTTGCGTATGTGTGTGTGTTAGTGCTGTCTTGGAATGTGTCCTTGGCTGTAAACGGGGGCTTCATATGATGGCTAGAGGAATCTAGTGGCTGTGTTCTGATGAGCCCAGGCCCCTCCCCTGACATCTCTATGGCAACCGCAACCTGAGCCCCTGGATACTGTATCCCTGAACTGCATTCTGGAAGGCAAAGGCATTCTAGAATTCTGGATTTACTACCAATGTCACATACGACTAGAGATACACACTCCTTGAACAAAATACTTATTCACTATGGATATTATTTACTAAAATAACACTACATTTTAAACTAAACATAAAAAACATGTACAACAGAACACACAAACAAGCTTTTACATGAAGTAAATATGAGATATGAGATGAAACACTGGATACTTGTTTACATGACTAAATGAAAAATGTGTTTTGTTTTTGGCTCATTAACAAAATGTTTTTGTAGAAAAAGACTATGCTTGGGAGGTGTAATATATTATAGGTCGGCAAAAAAGCAACAGCTAAACGTCTCAAACCTTGCTTTGCAATATAATTTTGTAATATTTAGGAATTTATTTCACCATTAACATTTATTCTTGTTTTTTTCATGGTTATTTATTTTTACTTTGACAAAAAAAATCATACAATTAACAAATACAAATAACTTCAGTTTGATAAACTTGAAATATTTCCTCTCTCCTTTGTTTTTGCAGAATGCATTACACCTCTGAGGCAAGCAACTTCAACTTCAACTTGTTTGTGAAGTATAACAAATTGGCTGAAAAATAAGGGAAGCTGGAGTCATGGAAACATTAAGCGGAGTTATACTCTTAAGTGTGACTATGAAGGTCACCGGTGTTATAGTATTCTATTAGTGCAAACCAATTTTGTCACTGAGCCAAAAGCAAAGTTATACCGTTGCTATCCTTGAAGTAGCATTTGACTCTACCACCAGCCAGGACACCTGTTGTTGTACTGCTTTACCCTGTCTGTCTCTTGCATGCGTGCAAGGATTTAAAGACGGCTAAGAAAATGAGATAAACATTTCATGAAGAGGGAGTTTTGTACCTCCACACTCTCCTCCACCTCAATCCCTCCATCTTGGTCATCGTCCATCATCTGATGGATGCTCCGCAGGGCCTCCAAGCTGTAGCGGTCCGCCTCGCTCATACATGGTGGAGACACCACCATGCAGGGGTCTACATGGGTCAGGAAGGCAATGACATTATATCAATCATTATTTCACACAATTTATTCATGGAGTACCTTTCATTCATTCATGAATCCAGCTCAACCGCTTAGTTTAGCTGATAGACCAAGCACTTTCTTTTGTATGTTCACTGCTCCTTTTAGGGCAGATACAAGGAGAGATCATCCAACCTTCTCAGTACTGAGAGATTGTCTTATATAGGGAATGCACATTGTAGCATTCCATTTATTCCAAGTGTCCTTTTTTTTGTCTATCCAAAATGTCAACATTTCAACAAAAAATCAACATAAGTCAATGGCCATGGTTTCTCTTAAAATACAAACAAAGTCTGGGCAGTATAATAAGTCACAGATAATCTCAAGTGCCCAGTTTGGTGCCCATCTTTTCTGCCTGTCTCTGTCAATAATGCTTAATATGCCTCCAAAATATCTTTAAAATGATTTCTTTATGATCTACATATACCATTTTAGACAAATATGGACAATAAACTAATTGAAAAATCAGTATAATCTATTTGTTGACAAAACAATCTCACCTCAAAATGCATAGCTACTGCATGGACCTTGCACTGCTTTTTTTGTTTGAGGTTCAATCCTTAACTCCAGCACACTACAAGACATTGTGTGCCGAATGTACTGGAAAATCGGTCATCGTGGACTAAACAACTGTTTTTAGGCTTTAAATCGTACAGTGTGTTCCAGGCTTTAGTATAATACACCGACACTAATAGATGAGAAAATGACACACAGCTTTTCGTCATGTGCCGTACTGAGTCAGAGTCCATTTTTGTCTCTGTGACCCAAGAGGTTTGGTGCTTCAAGGAACTGAAGGGAAATGGGGGTCAAAGGTCTGCTAGTAAAGTCCACTATCAAAGCAAGCTCCAGTAACATTTAACCGCTCCCCATCCACAATGTAAGGATGAATCTTCTTGACAATCTCCTGCTTCACTTGAAATTGTCAGTATCCTGAAATATTGAGACCTTTGAGTGACCCATGTTTGTCTGCTCACTCCCCCAACCAGGAGCTGTATACCAGTGTACAGAGCAAAGATGTTGATCCCCTGGTTGTTGATGAAATTTGCATTTCTCAACGGTGAGGAGACTTCTCAGCTGGATGGGGTATCAAATATCAATGGTGTATGCAAAGGCCCTCTGAACAGTGTGTGTGTGTGTGTGTGTGTGTGTGTGTGTGTGTGTGTGTCTGTGGGACCTCCACATATGACCTGGGTTTAACCCTTTCCACAGGTGAGCTGAAGCTGTTGGAGTCCTGGGCACAAAGCAGCTAGAACACACTATCAAAATAAAACCCCTTGACAAAGTCCTGCAAGATTTAGGAGCGTTATATGTTCTTTTCATTTAATGTAATGAGAAAGAACAGGTTCTTGTTTCCTAAATGTCTTTTTGGGAGCATTAGGCAAGATTCACAAAGACTCCAAAACAAACTTTTACCAATAAGTGTGCTGATAATGTGAGCTGTTCTCTCTTTCAGTGTCAT
Source organism: Macquaria ambigua (assembly GCA_008360985.2). Classification (NCBI taxonomy): domain Eukaryota; kingdom Metazoa; phylum Chordata; class Actinopteri; order Centrarchiformes; family Percichthyidae; genus Macquaria; species Macquaria ambigua. Next base: position 169,647 of record VMKM01000341.1, read on the forward strand.
CAAATTGACTATATGGGTTTAAAAACAAGGTAATTCTGTCAAGTCAAATGAATAAATAACACTTTCACAAAAACCTTTCTATACCAGTCGCAAAGAATAGATCAAATTTGACGTTTTTATCATTAGAATGCAAAATGAGAATAAGTATGAACAAAAATCATCCACAAATCATGAAAAACCCATTTGGAAAGCAAATTTCAAAACATTTCATTCTCAGCGGCGCCAGTGTTCAAACGGGATTAATGTCCTGCCCATAATAATTGTCCCACTATTTGGCGATGACAGGGCAGATTTGAATACGATGCAAAGACTTTGTCAAGCATAAGGGTGAGAACTGATGTCCAGCTTTCCTATTTGATTCAGTCTGTCTTTTGTTGGCTCTACGCATCACTCAGCACATACCTGTTGGGTCGAAACCTGCGCTCCCACCGGGGAAGGTGAAACCCTGGAGGTCCCCGGCGCCTTGCGCGGCCACAAAGAGCGCAGCGGGGAAAACGAGCAGCAACAGAGGGGACAGAGGCAGCATTTCAGATGGTAGATAATATTGTCGTCCAGAGTTGAGATCCTCTTCAAAACTGACGGAGAAAGAACATATACGGTACCGACCCCAGTTTAGGAGGCACCAGTGCAGTCTGCGAGAAGTGTTAAGCGACCTGTGTTGCTATTACGGGTACAGCCAGAAGCGAGACGTGATACTGCTGATTCACTTGAGAAATCAGGTAAGCTGGATAATAGAAATGTATGAAAGCGCACAAAATGTCCAACACACTTCGGAGAGTTTGCAGTAATGATTTGCGGAGTCATCCAAACACAAGAGGGCTGTGCGTAAAAATACTCCAAAAGTGGGACATGGTATTCCGGCAAAATGACAGATAATGCTATTATAAATCCATACCAGGGGTAATAAAAAGTGAGGATAAAAAGTCCTGAAGCTCATCCATTATTATTAAAATCCAGTGTTATAACCACACGCACAGCAGATCTCAGGAAACGATTTTAAGGGCGCATGAAACTACCTTTTTAGGTCAGATGAAGTTTAAATGGGAAGGCAACATAGGCCCATAATCCTTCTAAAGGTGCAGACTGCTTCTCTGTTCCTTGTGTCCAGTTGGAGTCTGTTTTGTCTTCTGGTCTCTTTATAAGCCAGCTAATCGTACTTGTCCAGTTCTCTGTTCTCTCTTCTGTCACCCCTTTCCCAACAGAAACGTCGAGATGTGACGTTCTTACTAGGAACTGGCTGCCTCTCCCCCTTTCTCTCTTCTCTCTCTAGCAACAGGGCCCCCAACACTTTATTATGTTTCCTAACCCACTCCCCAACCCAGCGCACGGTGGTCAAACATTAAAGTTTGCTACAGCGTTGATCCAGTGACCTCGATGTGCAGTTTTTGGATAGGCTTAGTCTATCAGAACTGAGCAACTGCTTCTAATGCATAATATTGATGCGTGAAACCAACGGAACAGTCACTCCTACTAGATGATTTTTTACTATCCTTTCTGGTTTTATGGCTTTACTGATCCTGGTTTAGGTGGAGGATCTATTAAAGCTCCTTAGACCTCGCTGTGGGAAGTATTGCTTGAGATCAAGACTATCATGCCAGGAATAGTGTGTGATATGTCATGTCATGGCCAGGCTGTCTGGGTCTGAGTTGTATCCTTGTTCACAGATCTTCAAGCTATGCGGGGGACTTAGTAAATGTTAGCACACCTGTTCATGGGGTTTCTAATGATGTCTATATGTGGCTGGCTTGGGATTTCTTCAACACACTTTTACAGAAACGCTCAGACACAGTACACCTCCTTAAACTAAAAGTATTAGTAGAAACGTCAGAGTGTGAGGGACACAAACAGACCGCAATGACTACACATGCACATACACACACTCTTTAACAGCAACAAAGTGTCAGGTTTCCAGCAATTCGGCTCCCAGTTTAAAAATAGTGGGGCAGATTTGACCTCTACCCTGTGGAGCATGCCCAAGTGGCAAGTGTCCAATAAGACCTCAGCAGTATCTGAGTGAGTGTGCACTATACGTGCATTTTACATGATTGCATCTAACAGAAAGGGAGAAAGCAACAGCAAAAGAAAAATTCACACTCTTAAATACCCAACTCAACAAAACAAACAGCCACCAAAACACGTATACTAGTGACATTCAGCTTCAACTTGTTTTTATTCATGACCTTTCACTGACGAACCTTGGCAGATTGATTACACCAGACTGAAAAGATGGAAGGATATCATCATCATAGAGCGGTGAGAAACAAAAGGCAGGATATAAGAGTAATGACACTTATTCCATTAACACAAGAGCAGTGAAAATGCTCATAAAGCTGCCAGTATGATGACATGATGAGGGTGATTTAGCATGCTAGCTCACAGTTGATCATATATCGAGACAACTACAATGTGGTTGGAATACTGAAAGTGCATCCTTTAGCAAACTGCTGTGGCCGCTTTGATACAACACTGCATTAAATCAAGAGATGATGCATCAATCTGACTAATGTATACTGAGAACATAAAGGAAAATGATGGAGAATGGACACAAAGACTGTTCAGGTGGGACTCGATTGTACCACAAAGGTGTCGTTGGATTGTTATGATGTAATATTTAGCTATACAACCATACATCTACTTCTTAGGCATGCTGAAATCACATATGAAAGAAATTAAGCGATTCACATCTTTGTCATGAAAACATCCAACGGGCACAAAGCTGTCCAACCTACCACATTTACTTGAAACTCAATCTTGAAACATGATATACAGTATGATACAAAAAGCACGATGGAAGTCAGGATACTTTGTGAGAAATTGTAAGCAAGACAGATACTGTTGGTAGTGGTTTTTAAGGCAACATAACCTGAATGACATAATGTCATTCTTGACTAGTTTAGTAAGTCAGTTCAAAGTAACCCCATTTTTATGTTCAACCTGCTGTACAAGGTGGGTAGAGAGGCAGAGCAACCTAAGAGTTTGAATCTGTACAAATTATCACCTCATCGCATAAGACCCGAAGCACAATTGCAGCTGATTAGTTCTACTGTATTTGCAGTCAGATGGCATGTTGTTTGACAAAACACGATTCAACAAGGCTCAATCCCAACGTGGCATTGCTGAGCTCAGGTAGACTCGATGTTAAAGCTGTTCTTCCAACACAAAAGCACAAACTCAAAAGGAAATTTAAGGCCCCTCCAAAACGACTGTGCCGTGTGTACAGAATTAAATCTTAGTTAGTTTTGACTTTCCTTCTTTGTTCCTTGACTTGGTAGTAATTTACAGAAACTTAGTACTGTAATTTTGTTTTAAAGGGTTCACTACTGTAAAATAAGCAGCACTGCTGTGTTCATAGCTACGGTAAAAGAGGGACGAATTATGTTTAGATTTGAGTCTTAAACAAAAACACCGGCCTTGGTCTCCCAGAATACACTAGTGTATTACATATTATCGCACATATACACTACACTCATCAAAAATGTCATCTTTGATATAAAACGTATTCTAGGACTGATCAGTCAAGCCCAGTGACCTACAAGGCAGCTAAGCCTATAACTGGGGGCAGATATGAGCATGTCTTAATTGTCTGATGAGTCCTAAAAACATAGCCTGATCATTTTTGTACAGCATGGAGGGTAGTTAAAATGGATGTAATGATGTAATAATGTTAATTATGAATTTGGCAATCTAGTTCCAAAACACCAGTGAAGATTAAAGAAAGGGGAGAAAAGCAGAAGAGCTGCAGTCAGACTATTAAGAGACATTCTACAAGCCATTTCCACCTTGACCACCCCATTGAGGCAAATCTCAAATAGGAGTCAACAACATGACAAATTCTATTTGGTCACAAAAGTGAACTTACTATGCAGTATCATACAAAAAAAAAAAAAATCAAAATGTACCTCAGCAAAAGCTTATAAAATATAATATGAATAAAATAATATAATAATATTCCTTGGTCCGTAAAAACTATTTAACTCTTACAACAAATGTTTCCCTTGCACACAACAGATAAATCAAGTTTTTTTCAGTAAAAACATGACCTCGGTAGAAAGAGAGCAGTAAAAATAGCTTTAAAACCCACAGGCGTATAAAAACAAAATGGTTCTTGTACAAATCAGGTTGTTGTGAGAGATAGAAGGCAGATTTATCTTCTTTTAGTTGAAGGTCTTGGATATCAAGGTCCTTTTAAGTGGGGCATATCCACAACAAACCACAAGAGGGAGCTAAAGAGAGGATTCAGTCATCCCAAGCATTTTCTGTCACCTTGTCTTTCCCCCCTCCCCAACTCTCTTTAGCATTCCTGATGTGATCACAGTTGCTCTCTGATGAAGAGTTTCCAAGTCTGTGTGCAATTCTTCACAGGTCCATGAGCCTCTTTGGAAAGTACATGCACACATTTTCTCACTCAGTCATTCAAAGCACACATACAAAAACAACAACAACACACACACACACACACACACACACACACAGTAAGTATTACTATGACAGCACCGACATCGTCGACGCCCCTGACGACATGCCCGAGTCACTACTGTTGTAAGCCCCATGGCCGTCTGCGAGCCCGCCCAATGAGGATGATGGCGAGGATGAAGATGCTGGTGATGAAGAAGAGGTGCTATGTGACCGCAGAATGGCCCCCGCAGCACTGCAGTGGGGTCGGGGCCCTGGTTCAGGGGTGTAGGTGAAGGTGAGGGCGGTGGCGTAGATGATTCCATCATTGCGGACCAGTGTGACAGGGACCTGAACCGGCTGTCTCACCCAGCGCCAGCCCTCCCTGAAGGCAGAAATGTCCGGCACTACACACAGGACGCTCTCTCCACATCTAAGGGGACAGACGGATGAAACAGGGTTTGAGCATTTGAGCCATTACACACTAATGTGCGCACACAGATATAAACACCCACCTGTACATGGTGTCAGCCTCCACGTCTCCGAACCACACTCTGAGGTTAGGGGTGAAGTTCTGTCCTGTCAGCTCCAACATTGCCACATCTCCTCCACCGTTTAACTTGACACAGACATAGAAAAAAGGTTTTATGCCTTTAAAGGTCCCTACTTAAAGTCTGTGTAAAGGGAATTGAGAGATTTATTTCTAAACACATTATACATGTTAGAAAATAACTGCTGAAAACATCTGAAAAGACTGAACTATGTAGCCCTGAATTGTACTGGAGCCATACTGAGCATGACCCCTCGCCTAACACTATATAAAAACTAGAGCTTTGTGCTACCGTGTTAGCCTGTCGCTGAGCAGGCTTGTTCCGCGATAGGCTCGTCGCTGCGTTTCAGAGCAGGGAATACTGCTTATTTTTTCACGATTGTGAAACATAATTTTATATTTTTTTTTAATCATTCAAACCTGGCTGGATGGTTAATAACACATTTTTCTGTGGTGTGACAAACTCAGAACACATATTTATCATTGCTTTACACAGACTTTACAGAGGAAGTAGTTGGTAACCAGAATGGCACTCATGTTTGCTGTTAAAAAGCAAAACAAACATATTTTAGATAAAAAAGGCTATATGCATACCTGCAGACTTTCCACCACAGGGACAGGTGTGACCGGTGTGTGGACAGGGCCCATACCCTCAAAAAAGGTGTACTCTGCCTTGTCAGTGCTAATGATAGTCCAGGAAGCCCCATCGTTAACAATCTCCTTGTTAGTTTCTTTGGAGCACTGTGTGGCCTGGAAAAAAAAATCCATTAACATAGAAACAAATTTCACTTTCCACCTTTATATCTGAGAAGAAGAAAAACACATGTGCCATTACACACCTGAAACTGGATGATCTTCTCCTGTGAGAGACAGAGATACATTCTGTCTGTATCTTTCAGGTAGAAGCAACACTTGTGAAGCTGGGACACTGGGTCATCTGCATCCATTAATGCAGTCTGCTTGTCCACTTTGCGAATGACCTGAGGAATTGAGGCAAACACACCCACCATAAATTCACAGAAACAAATAATTAACATATTTGCAAATTAACACAAACACATATTTGCACAATTACAAACATCCCTCCGTGTACATTTAAGTACACCAGTGGTATGGCATGTGGGAAATTTTATTCACCAAATGTGGTATAATGTTGATGGTATAATGTTCAATCACTATTGAACGGTCAGACAAGGTAATTCTTAATTAAGTGCAGCAGCTGGCAGTGGGAGGTAAATGTGTATCCGACAAAGGAGTATTATTCTGAAGACAGTGGGAAAGTGCAGTTCCTCAGTTGGTACACTTATCTACTGACCAGGGAAGTGGCCAAGGAAATATGCCAGAACAGGAAGATCTTCAGTGGACACAATTGTTCATTGACCAAAGAGCAATATGCAAAAAAGGGGAGGAAACCGTGGTGTCTGGCTCAGAACAGGTTGAAAACATCACAGAAATTAGGCCAAGGTCAGTTATACAACTTTGAGCCCAGAGAAGGAGGGGTGAAGATGGCTATAAAAGAAGATGTGTGCGTTGGATTGTCAGTTACTTCATAGACTGACTCAGGTTTGTGTGTGCTTGTATGCTTGACTGTTGGTTGCTCCATGAACTAATTCGGGTTTGCTGTACTTGTTGATTTGTCAGTAAACTCTATTCATATTTGAACTCTTTTGACTCAGTTGAATTATTTTTGAGTAGTGAAGTGTACTTATAGTGTGGTGGAGATCCTGAAGACATCTGGCCCATCTTTGGGATTTTTCTCCCACAGGCTGCTCACTTTCTCACAAACAACAGAAAACTGACATATGTATTGACGTAGACATGCATACCAGTCTGGGCAGGGCCATGCCAGTAACAGAACAGACCAATTTGACCGTCTGGCCATAGTGAATATAGCCATCTCTCACAGCGAACTCCTCTCCTTCAGACTCTTCATCGTCCACTAAACAAAATGACACAAAAATAATGTAAATGTCTGTAACTCCCTCTCTACCTTTAAATAGGTGCTTCAGGTCAGTGCAAACAGTCAACAAACATGTGAAAGAAGATAACAATACCATTAAAATGTGCATATCTGCTTTTATGCAGGTAAGGTGTTTAACATCACTAAAAACGGAAACCAAGAAAATGGGCACAGAAGATAAAATAAAATTGGGAAAAAGAAAAAACAAGAAACTCGGATAAAGACGATGTGTGACTTACACAGGTGGATGTAGAAGGCCCCCCACTGTTGGGAGCTGGCATAAAAGTTTCCCCCCTCCACATGAAGATACCTGGTACTAACTGTCTGGGACCGCAGACGGTTAAATAACGCCACTTTAGTCCCTGAAGCGATACACACTGGAGAGGGAGAGAGAGAAAGAGGATAAAGGAAGAGAGAAAATTGTTTCTACTGTCAAAGGGAAACCAGAATGTTTTTCACATTAAAATTAAATGTCAGTGTGTGGTGAAAACAAACAGCTGTCTTCATATGAGCTCGTGTGTACGTATGTGTGTGTATTGACACATCCTGCAACTCACAATCTGCATTTTTCAAGGACTGTTTCTTCTTAGAGGGCTTGGAGATGACCTTGATCCTCTTGCTGAGGAAGACTCCAATGTTGGCGCTGTTCCCGTACAACATCTTCACAGACAGCATGAAGTGTTTCCTTTTGTCTGAGTCACTGATGTACAGTGTCTTAGCTGTGCAGAAGTGCTAACGCAGGGGAAAAGAAACAGATTAGGGGGTTTTGTGTGAGCGAGTGTGTTTCTGCTTGTCCCCCTTTCACTTCCTTCTCGTCTCCTTCTGAGTGGCATTGGTGCAAATAAGAAAACACAAGGACATGCAAGAATATCAACTACACAGTTAACAGGGTTTTGCAGTGACAAACAGAGAATATGGTCAAACTGCAAAGCAAAGCTGCTGTACATGTCATGCTGTAGTTACTTTGCATGGTTTATCAGTAGTGAAGCAGTACAAAAAACAAGTACCTTGTTTAGTATGTGAACAGTGAAGATTACCAACACCATCACATGGAAATATAATTAACCCCCTTGCAGTAGTATTATTATAAAAGCCTTCCCACCTTCCCGTCCAGATTGAGTTGCTGCATCTCCTGCTCACTGTTGCCTATCCCAATGAATGCACACGGCTGGGCCTCCTGCTCTGTGCAACCCTCCTTCTCCATATTTTCTAATTTCTTCTTCCAGCCACTGCCCATCAGATACACACATGGTGGAGGGCAGAAAAACCTAATCGACACAAGTAGATGTTAAAAACAAAACGCATCTGTTTTGAACATAAGACATTTCTCCACGCACAAATTCAATGTATGCAGATTTTAACAGTCCCACACGAACCTTTTTTCATTGCCATATGACTTTTGTGCAACTTTTGCATGTAGTATGAGCACTGTTTGATCGTCTTTCCCCTTCAAGTAATTCCTCATAGCCTCCCTGAAATGGGGGGAAAACATGCGTTAACACTTTGACAGCGCAGTACAAATTGTTCCAACTTCTACTTTAATCAAGTTGTTTTCATTTAGCTTTCTGCACTGATTTAAAAGTGTTGAGTTGTCTGCACTGTGAAGGGGTGCCTATGTTTCTCTCTACCTTGTCAAACGCTGAGGCTGAGGTCGCTCACCAAACTTCCTGCAAAACATAAACATCAGGGTGAAAGGTGTTTACACGTGGTTTACAGTGCTGGGGTAGTGTAGCAGAGTTAAAGACAACAAGCTTGACTGAAAGTGGGTGAAAAAACGGACTGGCAAAGTGCACAATGTCAGTGACAACTGCAATGCAGGGGCGCTTGTACTATCATTCTGTGTTAAGAACGTAGATAAACGTGTTAGACCATAGATTAAGGTTTTGCCTGTTTCTAGGTTGTTTTTAGACTTGGAATTGAGCTACAGCACAGTGTACAATAATGTAATAATGTAGACGGAGAGTTTAACAGCACAACGGGAACACTATGGACTCGTCATTCTTTTTGAGCTACCTTTTGATGAGAGGAAAATTAAATTAAACCAATACATTTATGCTGAGGGTGACGCTTAACTAACCGAGCAATAGTAAGTTACTTAACGTTAAAGCAACTGCTATGACGTTGATGTACGTTAACAGTTTAGTAGTTTAGTAGAGTAGTTTGTAAAGATATTACATTGTTGCTGAAACTGAAATTAAATAGACACAGAAGCAGTAGTTTGGCCAAAATGCAAAACTGTTGACTGACAAAAAGTTTCTGAAATAGTTTAGAACAGAGGCGATATCGTGCGACAATTACAAATGGCAGAGAAACCAGGCGATACTACGAAGAATAGTTTTGCACAACTGACCCCACATCAAGCCACAAAGTAGCATTGTGTGCGGTAAGCTTACAGAGACCAAGGCAACAATACTAACACCCAGAAACATCACTCAAAAAGACTACAAACTGGCAATGGTTTACCACAAGAAACCAAACTTTTTTTTAATAACATTATGCTTTGAATTTCAGCACTTACCCCGTAACAACGGGCGCCATCTTCCAAATAACTCTCCCCCCCAGAAAAAAAAAGAAGTCCAACAATCGCGAGATCCCTCCCCCAGCCCCTGACCAAAGCCAACAGAAGGACCAGACTGGAAGGAAAAGCAGGGAGAGAAAGAGGGGGAGGTGTGACGGGGCAAAGGGGTGACAAGAAGGGGGAGGGAGTGGAGACGGGCAGAGGGCAGACGCCAAAACAACAGGCGTGGGAAAGTTACAAAGTCGCGCGAGAACGGAAAAACTCTCACAATAGACATGAATGAAGGTGGGCCAATTATATCGCGAGATGAGGAGGAACTCTCACAACTTGCTTTTTTTCTCACAAGGCACCTACACCGTAACTCGATTCCCACGCCTTATTGAGCAATAAAGCAAAACTACACCTCTCTATGTTGAAAGCTGGAAACACAGCTTGAAGATAAATAAGTGTTACGTGAACTCTAACACTGGAAATATATGTTCTTATATAAATTATTCACAAGACTAGTAATTATTATTCTTAGATCATGTCCCCTGCTATAAAGGCCTAAAGAAGAGAAATGATTACAAGATAATAAAACTCACACCCAAACTCAGACAACAGCAATAATATTTTAGATTATGTTTTATTACATAATTTTGTCAACATTTTTAAAGGTTGACAAAATGAATTTCATCAATTTAGACAGTACTAGATGAACGATTATTTCAAAATCACTCACAGCATTTGGATATACTTTACAGATTGAACATAATGCAAAATGTGTTAATAAAAGTAATATGTATATTAACTTCCAATCGTAGAAAGGGGGAACATTTATATAGTATTGTGGGAGTAATGGCAACACAGTTTTATGGTGAAATAAGACATCATCCAATATATATTTTCAAATCTCACAATTAAACTACTGTTTGTGGGCAACATACAGTAGAACTGCTTTCTATAACTTCATGACACATTAAACATAATGTGAAAAAATGGCAACTCAAAAATAGCAAACTTTTGGCAAGAGAAAGGCAAATAATTTCCTCCAATGCTGCCATAAAAATGGGCATGTGTAGCAAAAAAAAAAAAAGAAAAAGGGCAGTTCCGTGACTTCTGTTTTTGAAAACCTAATCAAAAAGATAAACACGGACGCATGCTTTTCATTTAATGAAAATGCTAAACGAGCAACCTACAGTGGGTTTCATTAGTCATGTGACATGCCCTCCTTCACTTCCCCTCAGCACTTGGTAACACGCAGCATCGTATGTCACACCACTGGACACTTGCTGAGCGAGGGAGCAGGGTCAGAGGGGAAGCAGAGGATTGCAAATGCAGAACACTTGCACTAGAGCAAGCCTACAATAATAAATCATGATTAAGTCTACACAGACAACTGAGCAATGATATATTGCAGATGTTTAACTTTCATATTTTAAAACCACTACATTCTGTCTCCTCTTGTTTACATCACTGTCACTTCCACCTTCCACTCTGCAGCGGAAATGATGAAAGATCACAATGCCTTTTTTCTTGAGTTTCATTTACTGTCTCCTTCTGGTCTTGAAGAGTCAATCTCACAAAAATCCCACTTCAGTTTTCAGGGTAATGCAACAGTACTTAAGATGGCAGCAGGGATTCTCCCAAGAGGAAGTCAACAAGGGCTTGTTAAACCACTACTGCAACACCCTGCTGCTGTAGTCTGTGGTACAAGATGAGGAATGAAAACCAGCATCTATAACACAATAGTCAAATAACAGATTAACAATGTTAGTGTTCATAGTTCTCAAATGCTTAAACTATTCTTGGACAAGTTCTTCCTGAGTCAGTTGAGATATTTGGCAGGGGTCAGCTGCTTCATACCTGAAGGTCTTTGGAAAAAAGTCTTTTTATGGTCCTATAAAGTAGTGACTACAAATTTTTAAAAAATTAAAAAATTAAAAAGAGGTGCTGTTTGAAAGAAGAAACCCATATATGTTCAGAGACCGAAAACCACCATAGTTTTGACAAAAGAAATCAGTCTCGTGTTTCCCGCTTTCCAAATGTTTTCAGATTTCAGAACAAAGTCCCCTGGTATTGTTGTCTGAATGTCCCATAATTTAGGGGCTCCACTTCTAAATTTTCCAGAAAATCTTCTTTCTGTAGAGCACGTAGGAGATGAGGACCCAACAGGAAGTAGCCACGAGGTTCTGGGTGAGGTGCTCAGCGTGGGATTGGCTGTTGGCCATGCGCCAACGGAAGGGGAAGTACTCCTCAAACACTTCATGGCCCAAGTACACGAGGATGGAGTTCATACCTGGAATCACGCACACAAGTAAAGAGTAAAGCAAAAGTCACAATGGTTATAGAATTTTTCACCCTAATAGTCCAAGTCCAAAAAGGAATTTAAAATTGGTAAATTTGGTAGATCCAATTACTCTGTACGCTTAACAGACAGACCGTGCCAGAAGATAGACAGTTCTGTGATTGTGTAGACTTAATAGTCAGAGAAGTATTAATATTGAAATACATCTCCACAAATACCTGACATCTTTATTCATATCAGACTTAATGAAAATACTGTACTAGTTTGAGAAATGAAAGGCGGAATTGGTTTAAAGTCAAAAACAACAAGTGGGTGGCAGGCATGTCCACATCTCATTTGTGATATCATCAAGCCCAGTGTACAAAATGTTTACTGGTAAAATTGCCTACTAATCCTGAGCTTATATCTGGCAATGCAGTGCAATGCTCACCGGGGTAGTAGAAAGGTGCTCCAGACCACCACTTCTTCACATCCACTATGTAGTAGACCAGCACCAGCAGCACATATGCAAAACAGGCCAGTGTTGTCACATAGGACAGAGACCTGGAAGTGAAATGAACAGGCACAGGCAGCATTGTTAAAGACATTCGACTGCAAACATTTATCAAGGATATATCCCTGTAGGTGTGGGGAGCTTTCATTTGTTCTGAGATTTTGTATTTTTTCTCTCTACTCTAATTTACTTTTACAGAAGACACAACAACTCCACACCTGTAATAATAAGCCCATTATTCGCAGAGGCTTGTGTTAAAGCTGAACAACTTCTGATTGTTCTGATGATCCCATGCATCGGCATAGATGGGTGACCAGCTTGGCCTTGAGGTCAGAATTTAAGATAGTTACACTCTTGGACTGCATTTTTCTGATGACATATTTGTGTGTTCAATATTTAAGACTAGGGAGGCAGCTGGCTAGGAATGAAACGCAAATGTGGACAGTACTGGAATTTTGTGAATTATACAACATGAGTGTGAAGTTGGGCAGGGATCTCAGATAGCATGCTTTTAAAACATTTCAAAACAAAATGAGGAAACAAGGGGCCACAAAATGTATTGTCCACCAAGCTGGAAATCTGTCACTCACCCACCAAAACATAAAAGATAGTAGGCACAAAAAGATGTACCATACAGCAGAACAAATAATAGTATCAGAGCCACAATAAAGTACTAAAAAAACGCATAAAACAAAATACCTGTGAACACAAAGATATCAGTTAGGGTGGTACACAACAATAAGAAAAGCTAGGAATGTCTCATAACATTTTAAACTGCCTATTCTTTGCAGCTACTTCTCCAAACATTCAGTCAACAGATACCAAAAAGCAGATGCTCAGCAAACATTGTTCCATCTGAAAGTGCATAAAAGCAAACTTTACCACAGGTTCTTGTTGACAGGAATGAAGCCCTGGTCTGTAGAACACTTGGTCAGAACTGCTGATATGACTCCCTGTGTGTTACAAGAGACTTTATTATTCACTCAGGAAAGTAAAAGTGTCATGAAATAAATGTGTGGAAGCTCACAAACATCCTATTTAACAAAACAATGACTCATTTAATATACTTAGAAGTAACAATACATTGATACACATGTATGCACATACTGTACAAGCATAAGATGTGATACAACAAATTAATGTGCTTACCAATAAGAGACCCCATATAAGAAACCTTGACAGTATTCTTGTGTGGGCATCTCTGTAGTGTAAGATTATTTTTCCTGCCTGGGGACAATTAAAAATACAATCAAAACATTAAAAATAGATCCCTCTTGGTTGTTCCAATGAGCTATAAATGATCAATTCTGACATCAGAAATATAAATAAAAGCAAGAAACAAAAAGGAAGAGAGAACCAGGTAAATACACATTACAAACCTGTAGTCCAAGAAAAGCCATGAGTATAGAGTTGATGCTGCCAAGAACACCTTCTGGATCATACGGCATACGAGTTGCATAAATCACCTTAATTCAAATGGAAACAGAAGTGGATTTTTGTAAATATACTTAAGTTCTGACACAGTTTAATCTTGCCTAACCTGTAATGTTAGCATGGTTGGGGTTAGAAATTGTGTATGAACCAATTAGAGAGAAACCTGATATGTAAGGTCAAGCTTAACATCCCAAGTTATAAAAAGACTAAATGTGACTACTGTTGGTATGTTTGGATTGTCACTAACCCGTGACGAGGGAGTCTGGTAGATGTGGTTTTCTCCGAGCAGCCATCTGTCGATGAAACCAGCCGCTCCACCGGTGCAGTTAGCATACAGGCCCATGTCCCCAATCCCACCTGGACCCAGGTAGCCTCTGTTCAGAAGAGTGTGATGAAGTCAGTGTTATCAATGTAGGGTAAAAGGTATCGAGCGCAAGGTTAAGGTTTAAAAACAAACATGAAAGTAAGGATGGAATTTTAAGAGATTTTATCAATTCTGATTTAAATTTTGATTTTACTTATTATTTCATTTGTTAATTATTTTATCAATTACTTTATATTTAAATTATCAGGGAAAACTATGTACAATCATGAGTGCTAATTTAGTTTTATTGTCTTGTCTCTGTTGAGTAAAATCTTAATCATACTGCAAAAGATTACATTACAGTAATTAACTAGAAAGCGGTCAGAGTGCATATCTCCGCCAAGGCTGTGCAATTCTCTATATATATATTTGAATAATAGAAAATGTTTAAACCTGCAGCTGAACCTGGGTCTGAATCAAAAATGCACTAGATAATCAGACTGAACTGCCATTGCGTTTCACACAAACACATACAAAACACCAAAGACACAAATACTTTTCAGAAGTGGACAAAACCGTGTTGGTTGCTGAGCATTTCCCTTATTACATGAATACAAAACACACACAAACAACAAGCAATGTTTGACTCACGTTGGGCAATCTGGTACGGGAAGTAGGAAAGTGAGGCATAGCCAGATGATTTCTAGGAGAAGCACACACAGCCAGGCTGGCCAGTACAGCAAGATGTCAAGGCCAGGGGACCACCAAGCATCCTGGAAAACATCCTCAATCAAACACTTCTGTTCTCCTTCAACATACATTAAGGATAAATACATTTATCATAGATTAATTACATTCAGAACATCAGAACTAATTTATGCTTTTATGTTTCCACAGTAGCTATGGAAATTTTATTTTAGGTAACTCTTGTACCAGTTGAACACTAAATAAAAAGAGAGAAAATGAGGGTAAAATGCAGCTGTTGGCTGACCATTGTAAGGATGTCAAGATGACCTCTCGCCACCAACAGATCCAGGCAGGCTACAGCTAGGTAAGACCAGGCCAGGCGTTGCAACACACCTGGGATCCGCAGGTTGTCCCAAGAGACTGTGGTGTGGATGAGGATGGAGAGTGTCAGCACACATGCAGGCAGAAACAGGCAGGAAGAACAGTATTAAAGAACATGGTCTATCAATCATCTAAATGGTATTCGATATTATAGCCAACATCAAAAAAGTGTGTTTATACTCACATGGTCCCTGGCAGTAGTTTGGATTGATGATGAAGACACCGATGAGGAAGAGCTGCATGCTCCTCCACACAACTTTCCTCAGCAGAGAGCAGCGGGTCGAGCCTGCACGCAGCAGGAAGTTGATTGACAGGGTGACGGATGTCCCCATTATAAACACAAACCTGTTGGAGAAGGGGAAACACAAAGTGTGAGAAAATGAGACAAAACGGAAGAGTAAGGTGAAAATGAGATATGGTTCATTCAAAATATGAGCAGTGGTTTTACACATGTTGACTGAAAGCTTTACTGAGGGAACAAGGGAACAGTTTTTTGGTTTGGTTTATTCTATTTTCTTTTTTAGAGATAAGCTTTAGTGTGGAGTCAATTTTCAAATCCAGCTGCCATGCAGAAAGTTCAAACCTTCATTGCCTTTTAAGAACATTTCAGTTTGCAGACAGAATTAGCTAATAATAAAAATACAAAAAACAAACTGCAGCAACATACACAACACACGAGCAAACACCAGTGGGTCAAAGCAATAAAGGAAGTAATAGATCTTGCAATCAAGTTGCAACAAATTTTAAATTAACACCTTTATTTAACGTGCAAATTCCACAATGTAAATGGAATAAGGTTGAATGATTTCATGGTTCTGGTGCTCTTTCGGTACATATGGTGTAATTATTATTACAAAAAAATATTACTGTATATTTAATATGTGAGTGGAAATAAAGAGTATTCAATTCACTTTCCAATTCAGCAGTGGAGTCAACTAATCTGCAGTACTAAGATATGCCAGAGAAACTCTGTAGAAGAACATTTTAATTAAGCTTACCAAGGGAAGACTAGGTCTGCAACAGTAAGGCCTGTATGGAAACAAATGGAAAACACAGGCTTCAAAATCAACTACAACACCAAGGCAGGTCACAAAGATCCATGAATAATGACTCATTTGTGACATGGTTAAAACTATTTAAAGTAGAACCAGGTGAGGCTCACCATTCCAGCTTTCGTGTCTAAAGAACCAGTATCGTCCCCCTCCATAGTTCACAAACACCATGATGACTAAGGAGATACTGACAGGAAATAGAGAAAATGCATCATTACTGAAAAGAAAGAGATTATACCAAACAAGACAAGCAAAGTTTCAAATGATGTATCAAAGTTAAAATATGACAGAAATACAACTAAATGGTTCACTTTAGGAAGAAAAAATCCCTTGAAACAAATACTACAAATTCAAGGCACCAGATCCATGTTAATATTATCAGAGGGGCTTATTAATGAGTGAAAATTCCAGCGTCAGTTGCCAAAATGTCACACTACAGTGGAAATCACATGATACGGTATAACAACAAGTGGCAGTTAATATTTTTCTTTGAGCAAGCTCAGCTGCAGGGGTGGGAGCCTACCCTCTGAATGTGTCTAGAGACCGCAGCCTCTTGCTGGGGCTGGGTGGTGGAGGGAGGATGTTGTCAGTAACTGGTGCCACTATCCTGCCAGGGGAGCCCAGTTCCTGAATGATGAAAGTTGGATATCAACACTGTTCAATTGGAAGCATACACACTTCTGCACACAGAGTTACAAATGATGGTTAATACAATTCCCTTGAGGATTGGACCAATATGAGTTTTTGAAAAACATTTCTAGACATATGCAGCCTGTGATGGATTTTGTGCTACTATTCAATATCTTTGTTTTGAAAGAGAATAGAAGCCTCCATTCAAAAAACTTGTAAAACTCTCCACTAATTCTTTTAGTGTTATCAGCCCCCGAAAGCCAAGTGATGCATCTTGCCAAATAAATATTGGCGGGATCATGTATCATATAAAATACATTTTATATCTGTCACATGCTTTCATAACAAAGTGCTTTGTAATTAAAATTAATTTTAATTAGAATTAATTAAAATACAAACCCTGATACACAAACACTCACAGAGTTGATGAGCCTCTCTGTCTCCATGGAGCCGCTAATTCGGAAGAGGATACCCTTCACTACATCGAGCCTGGACAAGAAGAAATCAACCAGTTTAGGAGTAACTGTATAATATACACAAGCTCACAGTTCATACTTGAGACATACAGCCGCAGGAGCTCTCTGTGCTTAGCAGTAATCTTTGCAAGAGATGTTTATGCCACAGCACTGCGACAAATGTCCCAACAAAATTATTGAAAGCTAATGAAATCATGCTATCATTCATTTAATATATCATATGTGGATTTGGGTGTAGGTTTTGTTTGTATATGCACACAAGATTGAGTAGATTTTCTAATCAGTATGAAACTCATCACAGCTCTACTCCTACCTGTAGAGAAGAACAAAACAATAAAATGACTTTACCCTAATAGTGTTTTTCCAATGGCAGTCACCAAGGCCAGTCCAGCAAAGATAAGAAAAGCTACCAAGACCGCTGTGTGGAGAGAGTGGGGAATTATCTAAATGTAGCATGTTCTTTGTACAGCATGGTATGGAGGAATACAGCATCAAAACACCTGACATACAGTATGTCCATGTCATACAAGCTTATGTATGCGTTTATGTGTGCGAGACTCACGTATGTAGCTGTTGACGGGGTCTGCATCAGTCACTACGGAGCAGTTGACCACTGAGGAGTCGTTCAGATTTTTCACCCACAGAGAGTAGTTCCCGTGCTCCCCAAAGTGGAATGGAACCCTGGAAATTAAACATATTGAATTTTAAAGTCTGCGTTTTGTAAAAATGTCTTTCTCTTATATGCTGGATGGTTAGGCAATGAATATTCTTTTTAAAATGTGCAGCAGCATCTCAACTGTGAAGTGGAACTGTGACATATCTGTGTGGATCTGTGAAGATCCATTTTATTATATTCATTTATTCATTCTTAACTAGCCCAGCTGTACTATCATGTCCATAAGGGCATACTGTCATGTAAGACCATATCTCCAAATCCTATTAGATTCTCAATCCCACGAAAAATATTTGTCTATGTACAAATAAAACTATACTATACTATATACTGCATATATTTTAATATATTCCCAGTTCTGGCGTATGTGAGACATGTCTGTTCTTTAACTTACTTGCAGAGCTCCAGGTTGACAGGAGTGCTGTTGAGCTGTAGTGTAATTGTGTGCTGTGTGCTCACAACGAAGTCTACTGAACTGGGCTGGCCAGGACTGGGCCCCGCAGGTACCACTCCTAGCTGCTGGTACAAACACTAGCACACAAGGAAAAAAGGGTCCAGATCAGAACATCATCCTTATCTGAAACGAGTCACATTGCCACAGAATCAACTGGAGGACAGTATTTGGTGTGCGTGTGTGAGCCTACCTGGTAGCAGCGCTCTGACATCCAGGACACCACCACCTCAGTGTCCAGCTCATTGTTGACTGTCAGAAAAGCCTCATCCATCCTCAGGACTATGTGCTTATGATGAGGGAAGCTAGCTGGAGTAAGAAATAGCAGTACACATTGTGCAGATCAGTCAAAATCCATTCGTAAATCCATTTGCTATACAGAAAGAGAAAACATACAGAAAAGATGCTGCAGTCAGTGTAGCTGACCACACCCAACTGTGAAGTCACTGTTCACTGAGCAGACGTTATGAACATTGTTCATATAATCAGAAACACATAACACTATGTTTGCTATTGCACTCGTTAGAATGCGTCAAATAATCCCAGGTTACCATGGAGTCCATGCTGACAACATACTGTACAATTCAAATAAGTCACACCGTGGAGGCTATGCTTTTTGATGCATTCGTAGAGGCTTCAGCTGTGCAACTAGCTTTCTGTGACTTACCTCAAATCTATGGTTCACTGCTAGTGTTGTGGACGAGAAACCTATTCCATACCAAAGTGTGTGGTAGCTAGATGGGTAACGTTAGACAGAGTGAAAAAAAAATGCTCAATCTAACTGCAAGCTACAGCCAGTCAGCTAACGTTGCTGCCTGGAAGAGGAAAGCATGTGAGAGGGCTGATATGGCTGCAGATCTCCCCGTGGTCACATGCTGAATTAATCCGTAAACTACCCCCAGGAGGGAAGTTCAAACTGGAGCTCATTCTTGGACTGTCAACAGTTTCCTTGAGTTGGTGCTGCTGTTGTCTGTTTACCTTACAGTTAGCCTACAGTTAGCCCCGAGGTAATAGTCGGATACCTAAACAACATATCTAACGTGGCGAATCTTCAGTTGGTTGGTGAAAGCCACCGACATTGCTGCAAGGCGATTGAAACACATAAAGGGGGAAAAGTGATGTAAAACTGTGCTGGACATTAGGTAATTGGCTATAGCTAACCTAGCTACGAAGCACTATCCTGCCATCAGTTTCCATTTGTCAACAACCGTCCTGGGTACTTACAGGTAGATATTTCAGCTGTCAAAGGTACCACGCAAACGGCTACAACCAAAGCAATGGCAGCAAGGGTAAACATATTATATTTCTCCGGTTGTGTAATTTCTTTCCGCCTTGCCTTCACCCCCACGACTGAAGATGTGTCTTTTGAGTTTTTCTTCAGTTTCCTTTTTGCCATAGCAATTGTCACTTCCGACCCTTCCTTGTTTTGATATTGTAGGACGAGCGATAAGGGCCAAAATACATTATTAACGCTACCTGTTTGTTGACCTCAACGAAACACCATCTCTGTCTTGAATCCTAATTGTTTTTTAAAGGACCAGTGAGGCAACCAACAGGCTGACTAGTGTGTCTAATGTTTGTCTGAAGAACGCTAACCATACTGTGCCCTCGTCCGTTTGGATGTGGCACTTGCTGTTGTAAATAGCCAGTTTATTTTGACTGAGGAACTCGTGCAGTAAAGCCTTTTTGCAGGAGTCCACACGCTCTGTTGCTATCCGTACTTCATTCACATAGCGTTCCTTTCGCCATCCTTCAGAGTAAAAGTCATTTACGTTATTTTCCCCCTGTTAGACAGCAGTAGGTTGTATCTTCAAATGTATATTCGTGATCTAATAGATGTCTTTGGTCTGTCCGGTATGATAAAATGTTTGCCCGGGGCAGAACTAACGTTTAAATCCAATATTTCCTGTAGACTGTGCGGCTCCATTTTGCTCTTCCTCGCTGGGACGTAACGTTAGTATGCATTAAGTCTGCGAGCAATCTATGGACATGTTGGATTTTGGTCTTCGCCCCAGAGAAACATTTTCATCTTTTCAGACAGACAAAACACATGATCTGTCGGATCACTGAATCACTAACAGTTAATGTATGGCGTGCTAAGGTCATAAATGAGATTACAATGTTTGTTGCTATGGTAACGCCTATACTTTAAACCAACCCATATAGATTAACTAGTTCACATCTTTGTTTCAACGCATCTCTTGCTGGTCATTTTTTACAAACTATGAAAGTTTTTCAAATGAGCTGAACTGTTCCCAATTGCCATCTTAAACGAGATACTCATCATGCTAGGGCATGAGCTAGAGTCATCTGAGTCAGCCGACTGACGCATGCGCATGCGTTGTGATAGGAAGGACTCCAAATCGATAATCGAGTGAATCAACGGAGCCTCCCACCGGACTTCATCTATCACAATGGCAGATAAACAAAATTCTCAGAAAAGGTAATATTCATGTTAGCCCGTTAATAACGTTTAACAGCTAAGATTAAAGTCAAAAAATATTAAAATGATTACTAAATAGCCACAATGAAGTAACCGTGTAGCTTGTTTTGACGGCTATGCGAAGTGGCTAGCTAGCAACGGTACGTTAGCTAACATTTTCACCCTAATTTCTCTCATGTCCTCTGTTACTGTTTACTTTTTTCAGTGTCAAAATAGCCGCTGGAGCCGTAGTTTGTGTTGAAAGTGAAATTAGAGGAGATGTCACCATAGGTAAGATGTTTTTCTTTGGATCACTTGCAAGTAGTTACTGCTTATTTGACAAAACCTGCATTACTTTACCTTAAATCGGATCAGACTCTCAACTAATTTTACATGTTACTTCTGTGTGATCATACGATAACGTTTCCTCAGGCCCAAGGACAGTAGTCCACCCAAAAGCTCGTATTATTGCAGAAGCAGGACCCATCGTGATTGGAGAAGGCAATTTGATCGAGGAGCAAGCTCTGATCATTAATGGGTAATTTAAGATTTCTTGTACCTCAATGTATAACATGCACATCATTGTTACACATACAAGATGGGCGGTCTCCGTTTTGAAATCATCCTTACCTGCATCTTAATAATTACAAGCATGCTTGTTCTACCCTACAGTTACCCAGAAAACATCACACCAGATTCTGAGGTGGAACCGAAGACAATGACCATTGGCATGAACAATGTATTTGAAGTTGGCTGTGGTATCCTTTTGACTTGTCTGACCAGTCTTATTTTATAAGTCAAATGATTTCATATTGTCACCATTTCATGAACGTTAACTATCAAAAATCAGTTTTTCCTTAGCTGGCAACTAACAGTATCACAAGCCCTGAAAATTGGGGACAACAACGTGATTGAGTCTAAAGGTGAGATGTTTGCATCTTTGTTCGGCTTTTTCAGTGTGTGTTCATGTGTGAGCACCCCACATCTGCAGGGATGGATGGAGCATTGAGATGAACAAAGTCACTTACTGTATCAAATATCCTGTATTTTGTTGTCTAGCTGACGTTGGTAGGAATGTGATCCTCACCAGTGGCTGTATCATCGGAGCCTTCTGTCAGGTCAACACCTGTGAAGTCATACCTGAGAATACGGTCATCTACGGCTCTGGATGTATGAGGCGGGTTCAGACAGAGAGACCACAGGTATGGATACGCACGTTTGGGGTGTAAACAGGCATATATATATATATCATACATATATATATCATCTGTATAGACAGGCTATGTCCATTTAATAGTTCTGGGTAGTTCATTTCTTATAAGAGTCAAAAACTGGCTTATCATCAGTCTGATGAACATAATACTGTACATGAACATGGACTTTATGCTGGCTGATTTCCATAGCAGACCTGTCAAACTAAGTAAAAAAAAAAAAAAGTGTGTGTTAGTGGACTTTGAGTTAGATTTTGCTTTTTTGTCAAACTGATTTAGATTAATTTTAGACTGTATGCAATGTAAATGCAAATTGCTACTTAAAACCAAAGGGGTGAGCAGTACAGCAATACTACTGCCAAAAAGACATAACAGCAGATTGTCTCAATGTGCGTAACATGAGATGTGCATAATGGTAAAACCCTGCTCTGAATGGCTACACATTTTGGTCATGTTTATTGCCTGTCTTTGACTTTATCAGCAGCGTTTGTCATGTCTGAAAGCTCCTACATATATAAATATTAAAAGTAATGGTCTTTTCAATCATGTTGTATGCGCAAAAGCACACTGTGAAATACATAGTACATACAGGTATAAATTGAAGCTCGAACATGTCAGGCCTTATGTTTTTACGGCCCTCCACTAACTTCAAAATAGGATGCAGTAACATATTAACACTGCAGGTACCTCTTGGTGAGCCTATGGGGTTTTGCACATTCCTGCCTACATCTGCATACAAGGAAGAACAGTGGGACTCTGGGCACCATAACTTTAACAAACTGTACCATAATTTATGTTACAGCATTGCAGTTCTTAATTTCCATTGGGTATTTGTTTCTATAGTCTACCCAGCCTGTTCAGGAAAACGCAATCAATCTCGGTATTTCAGGTCAACTGTGGTTTTATGTAGGAGTGCAAGATTTCCAAACATGGCCAATGTCTGAGTTTGAAAGCACGGTGAAAAACACCACTTCTAAGTCCTCAGCTTATTAACATGTTTGTTTTGTCATCTTTACAGCCCCAGACTCTTCAGCTCGACTTTCTGATGAAGATTTTGCCAAACTACCACCATTTGAAGAAAACTGTTAAAGCAGGCCACAATGCTAGCTAAAATGTAACTTTATACTTTAAGTTGAATTGTAAATGGCTAGCAAACCCTTATTTAAATGGATCTTGCTGGAAGCATGAATGTATATAATTATATAATATGTACCTAGCTTCATCAGTATTTTTTCTCACTTACTGAGAACATATTTTCTACTCTAACTGCAACAGCTGATTAAGCATTTCATCTTTATCTTGCTGTGTTGATGTACCATTTTCTATGATTAATTAAATAACCTCAAAAATGCTGATGGTGTGCAGCATATACTAATTTATGATCACAGTGGTTACCGGTAATTTCATCACCAGGTTATAAATAGTGCAGTAAGAATACATAGGAATTAGAATGTTTTCAGTGTATATCCACATTTTGAAAATGGAGAGAAATACCAACAGTGAAAGTATTTTCATTGATTCTCAACTTGAATCTTACAACACCTAAATGTTAGCATTTCAAATGAAAACTAACTAATCTAACAGAATTGTTGTCACTACAGCGGCATGTAAATCAAGCAACGAGGCAGTATCCTGTAACAGTGTAATTTATTAAAATAAGTTCAAAAAGTTTTTGTATTTTAAACCACTTTGCCATGGTGCTGCAAAGTGAAAGAATTTAAATATTTTGAAATTCCACAAGAAGTAATGTCCAAGATTTTCATGCTGGATGAGGCACCTCAATGTGATGCACTGCATAACACAAGCCTGCCTTCTGCAATTCCTATTAAAAAGGATGGAAGGTTGCCCTTGGATGAGGACTGCTGCCCTTTCAAATAAAACCTTCCACACACACCTCTCTGCAGTAAAGTAAATAAAATGAAGAAAAAAGTATTAACACACTTCAACCTCATTTACATTTTGCCAGTAAGGTTGCAGCGCCCCCTTTAAGGATGGTCGTTTTGGTACGGGCATTCCGTGTCCTTAATGGTCTCAGTACTCTTTTCCTCCAGTGTCCTTCAGTTATCACAGCTCAATAAACAAACTAAGAAGGATTCCACAACACATTTGCTATTCACTCCATGTAATACAAGACCGCTGGTCACTGAGAGGAGTGCAAAGAAAGGAAAAGAAGCTAGTTTGTTTGACATAACAGCCAGCCATGAAAATGTCTTTGTATCGTAGTGTGGCCGGGGTCTGCAGCCATTTCTGATTTACAGATTCTGCACCACTCCTCTGAGGGCACGGAGCAGTGAGGGAATGGATTTCACTTCTTAACAGGAACACCATCTGAATAGTCCTCCAGTACGCCTGCCAAATGGTTGTTGTGGGTTTTGAAGTGTCTCTTCCTCTGCCCACCTTGCTTCTTCCTCTTTTGAACTGGTAACTGCAGGGAGCAAGAGAAACACAATCAGCGCTGATTACGATGCTTGATTAACAAAATACAAATGTCAATATTCAGTGTTGAAATGTTAATGCCTTTATTTATAGGGAAATAAATCAGGGCAAGTTTATTTAACTTATTTGGGAAGTTAGAATGAAAACCAAGCAGTTGGGAGACCAGGGGACACAGACCACTTTCTTTGGTCCGGTTTCTTGCATGGAAGAGATGCCTTGTTTCTTCAGGTACTCCTCAATCTTTTCTTCATCCATGGAATCAACTGGGACGCTCCTCCACAGTTTCTGAAATTCTACAATTGTAAGATAAGTTTTTGAGCAAGAAACACACTGATAAAACAGCTGGACAGACAATTATGATTTTGACCAAACAACCAACAGCACAAACTAAATTAAGCGCAGGCCTGGATGAAATGGACAAAATTAATATCAAAGTATGCTTGTTTATGATTCTGATATAGATCTATAATTATATATATAGCGTAATGATTATACATACATGTTAAAGTACGGTGCAATAAACATGACAGACATTGGGTCATGAAGTTCGGTTAGCTCACATAATTTCAGCATAGTTCTGCCCAACTTCAAGTAAAAACATGAGTAAAGCTAGTTTCAGTTTTGATTATTCATTATATATATATATATATATATATATATATATATATATATATATATATATATATATATATATGTTTTAAAAATCTGATCAGCAGTTCAAACTGAGATATTTAATTTACAAAAAACACTTATTTTACAATGATAGTTATTATTATTGCTATTATTGATAATGTTAGAGGATAAAGAGCCAAAGTTTGGTGTTTTGGATTTATATATGACGACTTGAACAATTAATTGTTTATCAAAACCTACAGCAGCCAAATCTTTGAAATGCAGAGAGCCAGTAACAGACAGAGAGACAGCCAAGACAGAGACAGACAGAGAGACAGGGTGAGCATATCACAGTTGACTGACAAAGCTGACTTATGTTCACCTTCATCTACCACAAACTGGCAGTGCTTGTCATTGTAGAAAAGGATCTTCTTCTTATCTGGTCTTGTCACAAAGATGATCTGATCCCCCAAAGCCTGTGAACACATGAGAGCTCATGTTTCTGCTAATATTGTTTAGTCACCACAGCGTTCACTCATAACACAAGGGTGTGAGACACAAGTGATGTCCCTTTCATTAATCAACATAATGTACAGCATGCATTAGGTGGCATGTTTGCGCAAACAAACGTGTGCTTTAGCATAAATTATATTTATTGTGCGTTACCTTGATGGCCTTGGTTGAGTTGGGCAGCCCCTCCTCTACGTCGTCCAGCAGCACTCCTCCCAGGCCCAGCTGGTCGTGTTTGTCCAGCAGCCTCAGTAAGGCCTTCTTGTCCTTCAGGTTGTACTTGGGCTTGAAGCCATACGTCGAATCCCGCACATCAATTTTCGGGTTGTTGACCAAGGCCTGAGATTGGCAGAAAGTGGAGGAGTAGATGTCAGGTTTTAAGTCTCTAGTTAAGTAGGTGACCAGCTAGGAGATGTGCATATGTATTTCAACAATTCGTGTGTGATGTAAATATTATGTGAATTTTGAAAAATAATTAGCAAACCGTATGCCCTTTTTTTGTGACTTTCATCTCTTTTAAAATAAAGAGGATAAATACTGTGTTCACCTTTCAAAACATGCACACTTTTTACACTGATTTCAGCTACGGTAGTTCAAATTTCTTTCTTCAGGTCATGTTGTTTTCTACTATTAACAAGAGCATCTTCAACAAAGTATTGAATGTTGTATGATGTGTGTTATCAGCACCATCCCTCAGCTTCTACTCTGTGGTTTCCTTCTTTTGCAACATACAGGATGTTGTTAGAGACGAATTGTTCCCAGCGGCTCACATCAGCCTACAGATGACTTTGAGGGAAAATAAGTGTTGTGGGGATTTCAGCTGTAATGACAGTGAATGACAAGTACAAGTGTTCTCCTGATGATAAATCTTATGTAGTATAATACTAAAGACACACAAACACACCTCAGTCATGAGCCACTGTTTCTGTTTCATGCTGATATCAAGAAGTTTGGTCTCATCCAGAATCTCATCTAGGGTCAGGAAGTGTGTATCACCATTCTGATGCCTTGTCTGAGAGTTACGGACAGAAAAGCACAAACATTAACACAAAAAAAACACAAATACAGGAGTCAACAAAGTATCAAATCTTCCTTAGCGCTTATTTGAAAATGTAAGCAATTCTTAGCTCCACACCTTTGACAGGCTTATAGCCAAATGTCTACAGTGATTTTGTGCCTTACGTCCAACAGCCAGGGTATTTTACACAGTTTAAAACTCTGTGTCTTTAACAGATGGCACTAAAAATGCACACATTAAAAGAAAATCTGTCAACTTGAGTGTGAGTTCCGCAGCAAGGGATGAGTCAGACAGCTAATGTGACAGGGCCTGGCTGCCTCTTTGCAGAGCCACAGCATGATAAACAAGCTGTTAACATACCAAAAGAAAGACTGGGGACCAAATGTTACGCAGCGGACACAACTGACTCACTGGGCTGACACAACAGACAATAAGTCAAGCTTTTAAAGAGCTTTGATGGAGATGACGACAAGCTTAAAATCTAGCAATTAAGTGGATGCTGTTGTGACAGCTTAAAATCAACTTGGAGAGGAACAAAAACCATGAACCACACTTTTATCTAAAACAGTGCTCATTTGCAGAGGCAAAAATTTCAAAGATGAATACAATCACCACTTAATTGCTAGAGAACAAAATGTCTCCAGAGGCTTACCTTCATGTAATTGACTATCTTAGCTAAGCAGCCAAACTTGTACCCAGAGCTCGTCTTGATGTTAAAGTTGCCATTACTAGACTCTGTGGAAAAAAAGGGAAAGAGCAGTTTAGGCAAAATATTTAAATGTCACATTACTTATTGTAAAGGCGGACACCAGTGGACTATATGGACAGACAGAAGCCACAGGTTTTTGTGAAAAGCTTTTTGTTGATAAAACTGCTTAAAATCTATAGACATGATTTGCACACCAGCTTGTGTCCAAACCATAAGACAAAAAACAAATTACATTATTTCCTATGAGGTCACTAACCTTTATCAGTCTAAACTCTTTAGACTATTATGCATTATTCTACATTAAACCATTAAAACCAACAATTAATCAGTTCGTCTCTCAGTATTTTCCGACCTCTTTGCCCTCTCTGTGGCACTCGGACTCATTCCCATTTGTTCCTACTGAAGATGTAATTCTTTAAAATGGGTCACACATATATACTTTCATTTTTAAACAAGGCTAAGTAATTACCTAAAACAGTGGGGCACTGTAGTTTGAAGCAAATTTTACAGGAATAAATAGCGTATTGGTTGGGGACTATTTCCACACATTTGGTGTGCTAGTGAGTATTTACAGCAGCAGGACAGTGTATGTGGGACTGAGTCAAAATAAGCTACAGCGGTGTTCATGGTAATGAAGGAACATGTGCAACAATGTGCCTCATTGATTTGTTTTCAATCATTTTTAGCTCTACGGCACAGAAGAAAAAGCTCTTGTTAGTCTTGTTAGGTGGATCAATTTGTTAGTTTTGGTCTTTTCATGGGATTTATTAAGAGTAAGAAAATATAGAGTATCACCAGCCTTATGCTTTAATGTAATAAAAAATATCCCAAAAATACTGCAGGAGATACTATGAGAGTAATCTGATAAGAATGATTTGAAGTCCGGCCAGCTGGTCCTATTCTCTGTTGGAGTCCAATAATGCTGCTCCCCACTGAAGACTGTCTGAGGTCTGGACTCAGCACTCGCCAATCAAGGCTGAAAACAGACACTGATTCATGAATGATTCATGGTGTGGGCGGGAGCTTCTGCTGCTGTGAGCTGCGCTGTGGGCAGGACCCTGGAATTGTGACAGGCCGGCTAACGAATGGTGCAGAGGCAGGGCTAAAAGAAAAGAGCCAATGATGGAGAGAAGCCCGTGCCGTTCAGCTGAGACATGAAGAGCTGCAAGGAGTGGCGGAGAGAGGGAGGGAGCGGGCGAGTGCACGAGCGACGCCTGAAAGTGCATGAGAGTGCTGTGGAGGAAAACAGGTCGAGGAGGAGTAAACGCGGAGGAGGGAGACAGTGGAAGACAGAGCAATAGGTGGAGCACCAAAAAGAGGAGAGTGCATCTGTTGACTTGTATCATCCAAATACCGAGCCAGACACACAGGTGAGTCTGCATATTTTTTCCGAGTAGCATCATCGGAATAATGTGTGCATGTTTTTTTCACCAGATCATAACAATCCACAGTATGGATTTAAGATACAGGCTGTAGGCTGCTCTTGGTCTTACTGTGTAGCTATGAGTATAAGTCTTTTTTTGTTTTTTGTGGGGTGTTCCCAGCATTTACAGGGTAAATCATACATTTTTAAAGGCAGCTGGTCCATTTATGAAGCCAACTCCTGCATTAGAGAAACCAAAAATTGCACATAACCATGTCCAGCAACTGTCTAAATGTAATTCATACTATAACAACAATTAAGCTGAGATCTTTAGATGGGAATTGTAATATTTAGGCCAAGACTGAGCAAACATGCAATGGATTAAATAAACATGGATCTGTCTGTCTGTCTGTATGTGTACTCATGTGCATCTTGTCTGTGTTTGTGGAGATGCATGAGTCGGTGAAAACGGCAGCTCTCAAGACAAATCAATGAGGGACTGACAGCTGTGAGGAGCCAGCCAGGGGCATTAGGAGTGTATAAGTGTGTGTGTGTGTGTGTGTGTGTGTGTGTGTGTGTGTGTGTGTGTGTGTAGTGAGAGGCAGCTGCTGTGTAGCTAGAGAGCAATATCTGGTCCCACAACACCTTTAAGAGCCTGACTGGGGTGGGGCTCATTCAGGGTGAGATAACAGATGCTGTAAGGAGCCAATCTGTTCTTATGAGTGTGACTGCTCTGACAAAAGAAAGGACAGAGACTGGGGGTCGTCATGTTGTTGTCATGGCAATGAGTTGAAGGGAAGTTGATATTAAGAGCTGGGTCTGCGATAAGAGGATGCTAAAAAGGAATCAGCGAGTTAAGTTGCATCAACTGAGGAGAAAATACCACAAAACGCACACACATTCTGTGCACACTGTAAATGTAGTTAACTGTGTGTGACCCCTTAATAGTCATTATTGTTTTCCTGCCTTACCTAACCTGATATAAATTATACCGTCATGTATTTTGTCAGCATGCAGAAAAGGTGAAACATGCTAGTTCTTATCTTGAACTATGCACTGAGGCTGAACAGACTTTAAATTAATTTATTTTATAAAGCACAGGTATATTGTTTTGAGACAAAACCAAACCAAACGTTTACTTAAAATTTGAAAGAACATTGTTACTGGAAAATAAATGTGTCATAACACCTCATTCAAGGAAACAACCCCACAAAAATACACTTGGTCACATGCATTTTTCAGGATGATATATGTTGGAACGGAAGGTAACCTTAACTCCATGTCAAACAGATAAAAAGAATAAAAAATAAACACACACAAAGCTGCAATTTATAGTTGCCTTTCCCACATTATTGAAGCCATAGCATACAGTATTATGCTAAGTTCGGGCACCAGTGCAAGACTATAACTTAGGCACTTTGGTCCTGCGTGATGGCATGATCTCTTGAGACAAATGAAGCCACTACAACAATGGCTTCTATCGCATTACAGTTTCAGGTCACACGGAAAACAAAGTTACAATCACACAAAGAGTATTCACCTATTTCTGCAAGTGCACTAACATACACTCTCACACATACCGGTCCTACTAAGACGCCACAAATCTACCCTACATATATGAAAGCATGTGTTTTTACACACAGTAAGCCCAGTTTTAAGCTCTCAGAAGAAATACACACGCAAAAAATGTAACCTTAAAGGATTAGCCTAGTGTAAAGAGAAGCACTTATGCTCCTCTTCCTCAACACATTTCTGTGGTTCACTCAAGTAATCTGGGTCAGCTTCCTTGGTCTCAGTACGTGATATAAAAATGTCTGTGATTGTGTGTGCATGTGTGTTTTTAGAGCATGTATGTGCACACGTGTGAATGCGTGCGTGCGTGCCTGTGTGTGTGTGTGTGTGTGTGTGTGTGTGTGTGTGTGGGCAGAGATACTGGCATGCTGTTCCCTGAGGATTTAAGATGGTAGGCTTTGGCTGAAAATGTAAAAGGAAAGCTGAGGAGAGAATAATGGCCTGAGATTGTGCACATAGCAGAACATCTTTTAACTTCATTACTAGATTGCATTTTTGTCAGGTGTTATGGCTGAAGAGCTGCAAACCAAGCGTAGGTGCCACATTTCACTGTGCAGCTATCCTTCTCTACCAGTCTTTTTAAGTCTATTTTTGTTCCGTGCAGATGGCCTCAGTGGGGTTTATGCTCTTTTGCAATCTAACCTTTTGCTCTAATAACACAGTCTTCTCATTTAACTAAACATCCTGTCGGTAGGCCAGGGTTTATTTTGTGTACATATTGACATTGCAGTTTCTCCTTTTACAACATGATACCAACTTTGACTGGTAATGATGTAGTACTATCATAATCACATTACAGCAAATTACCTAAGAGAAGCCCTGATGGTTTTAGGAGAGGAAATGGCTTTCTCATTCTGTCGTGGTCTCTAGTGAGACAATATCCTTGTCAAACAGCACTTTAGCTGTGTCAAAGTGAAAATGAAATTCAGGCACATGATCTGTCTTTTTGTTTTGTTTTTAGTTTTTATTACTTTAAAATTCTGGCACTACCGAGCCCAGTACATCAGATTAAAATTATTACATCACATTAAAAAGTCAGAGACTCCTAAATTTCATACCCTAATGAGCAATTCTTTGACTACTTTCATTTTTTTATCTTTCTCTCACCATGGAAACAAGTATTTTGCAACCACCACTCACTAATTTGGTCTCCCTATTGCTGCCACCACCTCGCAGTGAAACCCAGAACCACACGCTGTCACAGGAATTAACGATCTGTCTTTCTCTCTGTTTTTTGTTTTGTTGCTTCAAACCAGAAATCATGGTCAACATCACCACCACCATACACCCAAGTGATCTCCCATGGCACGCAGAGGCGGTCCCTCTCTCCCGTGTCTCCTTGCAGGTCCAGGAGGTCTACCCTTTCCATGATGGCTGGAATGTGGCCTGCTTCATCATCCTGCTGCTCTTCATCCTCACTGTCCTGTCTCTGGCTGCCTTGGCCGTGCTCTATGAGCTACTGGACTGTGGCTGCTGTGCCAAAGGGAAGACGCATCAGCAGCTACAGCAGGAGGGGCCGGGAAGCTGCAGCAAGCTCATGACCAGCATCTGCAAGGAGCCAGAATCCCACACTGAGGTGGTATAGTGGCAGGCAAGGATGAAGATAAGGAAGAGTGGGGATTCGGGTTTCATTGTTGAACTGGGCAATAACACAGCGTTGACCCTGATGACCCCTGAAGAACTTCTAAAGCTGCCCAATTGTGGTTCAATTGCTCACAGTTAAGAGGATGCGGAGGGAAGAGACAACAGAGCAAAGTAAAAAAAGAAGGGGGCAGTTTGTCACCGATTTGGAAAGAGTCTAATTTAGCTTTTTATTTCAGTTAGGAGGAAATCTTCACGCATCTACATTCACTGCCACTTAACACACAGGGCAGACCCTGAAAGCTATATTTTACACCAGAAATACAACCAGAAGAAAGACAGAGCACACGAGTAGTCTAGTAATAATAGTACTAGAAATAGTACTAATAGTGTGGCTGGAAAAACACGTTAACATAAAAATAACACAAATCAGACCCTGTTATCATCTAGTTTAAACAAGCATTCTTGTTCAACGACACCTGTGAGTACTGCACGTACTTGTGACCTGCTGGATGCAAATGAGCTTCTATAAAGACATGGTAAAATGTTGTATACAGACAGAAAACGCTGTCCAAATCTAAGGACTTGAATATCCTAGTTTCCCAACAGGACCTGACAAACAACAAATAAATGATCAAGCTTAGCTGGACAGCATCGTTGCTTTGGATAAAGCCTGTGTTTCTCTGTTTCTTAGTAAATTGTATGCCGGTGTTGTCAACATGTTTAGCATTGCAACATTATCTCATGACAAGTGACACTTGATTGCTGCACAGTGATGTAATTTACCATGTCATGGCACAATGTATGATTTCATATGCCTTACCACAAAATGCCTAATAAATTGTCACAGAATTATGTACCAGAGTTTTTTCTGCTAAAAGAACAGACATATAAAGGCAACAGGAAAGGGAAGATACATGAAGTGATCTAGAGTAGAGCCTCGCCTAAACTGTAGTGCTGGGTGGTAAAAAAGAAGAAGACGACTCTTCTCCCTGGTATTCCTCAAGCTGTTTCTTTTAACAATAGCCTGATGTTAAAATGTCTAAATTGATAATAATATTTTTTTTTCTAAAACGGTTATAGGGTCGCTAGAGACCCGAGGTATGCAAGGGTTACATTTTATATTTGCGGTATGCTCGATGCAAGTGATGGCAGGTAATGTTGTGTTTCTCTGTTTGGCCTCATGATAGTCCTGTTGCCTCACTGTTACAATGAATAAATACAGACACAATTTTAAAAAAGCTTGTTTATATTAGCTTACTGTCACAGTAGCATGATGGTGCAGCACCAGGGTGTCAGGAATAATGCAGAGCAAGCATTTTCTTTGATATTGGAGAGTTTGGATGACAGCAGCTCTGGAAATGGAGATGTAGGTACCTGAGTATACTCATGATGAGGAATCAGTTGTGCCATTTATGAATCAGATCATTTAAAAGCAGAATTGGAGCGTGAGAATGCTGAAGGCAGCTCAGACGACATGAGCTCTGAATGGGACAACGGTCAAGATGTCGCCCAAGTAGTGGTCTCAAGAGAAGTTAGGATGGATGAGGGAACCTTATATAGTTACCTAACTGCCTCGATTTTACTGCCATAAACATGCAAGTAGTCAAATTTTAAAGTTGGGAAGCCAGAATATCTAACAAGCGTTGCCGTTTCCTGGAAAAGCTTGGCCTTCAGCTGTTGTGGCTGTGGCTGGAGAAAAAGAAAGAGGTGCCACGCCTTCTAGAAGCTGATGGATGATCTAAAAGTCTATAGTTTCTCCAGAAACAGAACCGCTTCAGCTGACGAACTCCTACAAAACTGCTGGAGATGCCACTTCTGTCTATCCACCACACTCAACCGCACAACCGTGTTTCAATGACCACAGGCAAGTGACAGATTTGTGATTACTGTGCTGACTAATTTGGGTTTGGTAGGTGCGAGTCTATGAGAAGTTACAGTAGTCTATGTGTAAG
The DNA here is from genome assembly GCA_008360985.2 of Macquaria ambigua. Classification (NCBI taxonomy): domain Eukaryota; kingdom Metazoa; phylum Chordata; class Actinopteri; order Centrarchiformes; family Percichthyidae; genus Macquaria; species Macquaria ambigua. Next base: position 203,324 of record VMKM01000341.1, read on the forward strand.
ATAGTACAGTACATAAGTGCCGGGTCGCTAAAGGTTAAGGTATGTAGAAACATTGAACATATAAAAGGGTTAAAATAATGAACACCTTCATCAGAATATGCTGTTAAATTTATGACAAATAGTACAATTTATGGAGGTGTCCTCACTGCCTGTATTATCTTATGACATTAGATGTTGAATAATAGTGCTAGGAATATCATTTCAATTACTGATTTGAATTCCTCAGGTAGTTAACTGGCTCAAGGCAACAATACAGAAAATGTAATACTAACAAAAACAAACCATAATCGCAACTGACACCTTTGGTAGTCTCTAGATATGCCACTTAGAGAAAACAAGGATTAAATAAGAATCAAAATTGTTATTTCACTTTCTGATCCATCATCGCTGCCTGATCTCCACCGCACAGTCGTCTGAACTCCCATTGCAGTGTGGCGTTAACTGTATGGGATGCCACGCAAGAAGGCCCCATTGCTTAAAATCTAATTCTGACATGTTCTCTTACTCTGTTTATGTACATACATAACTGCAATGCATCCAACCAAAAGAGGGGTTGTTTTGTAATATATAACAGTATTTTTCAAGCTGTTCTCTAATCATTTAGAGAGGTTTGCAGGAGAGGAAGACTTATCCAGAACGTTATTTTGTAGGAGCTACTCCGATTACGAATAGAACATGACACAAGTGAAAAGCAGTGACTTATACAGGGGCTCTTAAGTTTAAGCTTGCTGTTAAATTTACAACTATTAAGGACTGGTATTGCCTTGTCACTGTAATGGCGTTAGAAGACAATCTGTATCAGCTCTAAAAATGTTGATTGGTGCCTCCCTACTGATACTTACAAGTACAGTGGTGATGGGCACCATAATCACGTTACACATTAACGTTACACGTTACACGTTACAATGAGACTGTATGTCAGCGGTACCATGGCTTCTATCCCTACACATCCCACTCACAACATCAGGAAGACGCCATTCACTGTAACAGTGAAACATGTTAGGAATCATTTTTAAAAAGGTCTTCACTTACCAGCACTGTGTTTGGACCCAGAGGAGCTCTCCTTGTCAACTTTGGGCTTCTTCTTCTTGTGCGATCCAGAGTCTGAGGCAGCCTGTCTCTTCTCTACAGCTGGAGTGGACAGAGCTCTTTTCTTGAACAGCTCCCTATCCCTCAGTAGAGCCGGATCCATCCTGGCTGACAGGGGAAAAAATTTATCAAAAACAGCATTTTCTTGAATAAGAAAAAATAAAAGGCAACTTAACAAAGCTGTCTTTGGTCTGCAATGTTTGAAATCACACAGAGATGGCTGCCTCTCTCCAAACAGAGCCTAGCTGTTATGACAGACATTTCATATAAACCCAATACTTTTCATCATGTAATGAGGAGATCGAAAAGAATCTAACTGTTTTCATATTGGTATGTGAAACACTACCATAGCTGGATTAACCTGTCTGGGGGATCTGAGGTAAGAATATGCTGCAGACTCTAGTGACACCCTCCGCTCCATCCTGTGTGCATGTTCTCTGTTGCCTCCAAGTTCCCATCAAGTACAGTGCACACAGCAGACTACACATGAGAGCTTCATTATTTCCACAGAGTCAGAGGCCAACCAGTACTTCCGTGCTGTGTCACAGTACCTGGCTTTATAGTTTCAGTGTGTCAGTTTTAAGATACATTTATTTAAGAATATGCATGAGCACAATGTAAACTAAAATAATAAAGGTCTGTATATTGACAAATGGCTCCTCTACAAGACAGGAGCCATTGACAATCAATTAACCTAGGCCTTTGGGGGCCCTAGGGGTGGGTGGCACCTGGGCAGTTGCCTGCTTTGGCCGTTTGGTAATCCAGCCTTGACTGGAACCAGTATAAAACAATTTGAAATTGAAATCCCATTTTGTACCACTCGAGAACAGTTGTAACTGATCCCAGCAAACAGTAGCTAAACTGGGAAGTAATATAAATATCGTGTCAACACGAATGATCAGCACTCTTGCACCAAGTTAAACTTGCGTCAGAGAGGAAAAGGTACCGAGATAAGGTCCCCAAAACGTACGTTAACAGCTAAATTAGCATTAACATTAGCTAGTTCGTTTGCCAGCCGGGTTGCAAGTAACTAGTTAGTCGGCATTGTTCTAAATTAGCCTGACGTTGTCGAAGTACACCCACAAAATAGCCATGGCTAACGTTATCTACTTCATCAAACGTTGCTGACTGCTTTGAATATTTGGATAACAACATAAGTAAGCAGACAAAACGACACAGTCTGACACTTGGGTTTGTTAGTTAGCGTTAGCTTGCCGATTTGTTAGTGAACGTTACCTGACACTGTGTTCCTGTTCTCAGAGAAAGTGACGATTTAGTCCAGGAGGACTATCTAATTTCGGACGATATCAAACAGAATGAAAATGCTTTCTTCGGCAAATCACCGCTTTAACTTGTAATATAAGTTAACGTTAGCTAACTAACTTCATACACGAAATATCTGTTTTTCTCTCATGCTTCACTTCCGCTCTTGTTCGATTTGTCGGATATCGACAGCTAATCCTTGGACGACGTCATCACGTAACAATGGTCAAATGGTATGCGGATTATAGCATTGTATGATAAATAGATAATAGATAAGAGAATATATGATGATGAGATTGAATGACATTGAATGTAATGATAAAAAACACTGAAGAGGAGGCATAATTTGAAGGAGCTCAGTACAGTTTCATGTGTTTTCCCTCAGGCTGTGACATGCTCTTACACACGTTGCTGCTTCCATGGCAATGTTAAGGTTTCCCCAAAGTCAAATTAGCTAACACATTTAAAAGACAAGCGTTCAATATTATTTTTATAAACCACACATGCGTTACAATCCAAATTGCGTAGGCATTCATTGCAAGGATATGTCATTAAGAGTATTAATAAAAGTTATGATAGAGGAAATACAACTGCTGGGTATAGTTCTTTAATCGCTGCACCTCTGATTAGCACACCTCTTGTCCATTAATATGAAAGTACAAACCCTGAGATATGCTGGTTATCTCCAGAGAGTAAATGGCACAATGGCGACACTTAGTGGTCTGTTTGTGCTACTGCCTCACACATGCGCACTTCTCTCGTTCTTTTCCCACCCTGTAGTTTATACCGACAAGACCATTATTTCAGGCAAGGTTTAGTATTACAGTAAATCATCTCTGGCTTCCAAAGGTAATGGGATTCAACTCTGTGTTGTACCCCCTCAAAAAGTAGGTTTGGCTGACTAAAAGTGGTGGATTTTTAGTCTGGAGAAATTGTCTGCTGGGACTAAAGAGCCATCCGAACTGCACATGAAGGATTTAAAAGGGTAAGTATGGAGAGGCTCTCTCTTCTGACTTTCAAGTTGACAATAAACAGATGTCTCCAAGCTCAGCATGAATGGCATTTTCAGTGCAGGGACATGAGAGAGGAAAGCACGTGACAGACATACTATCAGAAACAAGGCATCAAACAAAAAAAGGAACAAATTGAGAGAGAACGAGACAATGTTGATGTGCTGCTACATTTATAAAGTTTTCTCAGATGTAGGCTACTGTGAATCAAATCCCAAGTGCAATACAAGATCTGCGTTTGTTCAACTGAAGTATAAACATGACATCTGCAGTTTGATTGTGTGTGTGTGTGTGTGTGTAAAGTTACAGATTACAATGATGAGAACCCTGCCATCCACAGTGTTGTGGCTTTGCAGTTTTCTAGGGATAAATGCATGAAGGCAAACCCTACAGGAGTCTAGATGTGGGGCCCTTACAGCACTTCTAAGCCCATTGGTTTCCTCTGGCATCCTTTTAAAGAAAAATTCCATTCCCTAAAGGAATTGACTATTATTATGTGCCTATAGTGCAACTTTGGCCATGGCTGAGGCTATAATCTATTCAGCACACTGATCAATAAATATGATTTAGCTTTACCTGTCACTACTCACTGCATTCAGAGATGTGCTATATGGGAGGCTGGAGCTGGTGAAAGTTTAAAAAGGCCATAACGTCCACACTACAGAGACGGTTGTTATGAAACTGAGTACATCAGTTCATCCAACTGAAGCTGGACTTTGCTGACTGAAGAGGGAATGCAACACCACCAATGGGTATATTGATGTGAGAGAAGAGGTGAGATAAGGCCGCAGTATAACCAAGTCACCAAAGCAAATAGAGATCTAAGCACCCGGGAGCAGCAGAGTGTGGAATATAAGATTCAGAGCAGAGCTGGACCATAGCGTGCAGCTGAAACCGTAAGAGGGGAATATAGAGGGCATTTTTCCCAAATAAGTTCTGAATTCCTGCACACGCATAAGCTTTCATGCATGGATTAATTGTCATGGGATTTAACATAAAAGATGCTCCCTCATTTTATTCAAGAATTATGCAGTAACTTGTTTTAATCTGAAAGCTCCTTAGATATTAACATAAAGGACCATTTCACAGCTTTCTTTTTTGGTGTGATTGGCTTGAACATACTCTAAGAGTGTTTTCATTCTGAATTCAATTACTTTGTGAGGTGCAGGTGCATTGAACCTTTGTTTTGTATTTCTGAGTCGGTGGTCTGTCACGTTTGGTAGGCTGTCACATTAAAGCTGCTGAAAACTTGGCTTCAAGTCTTCTTCTCACTATACGATTTAATTGAGATTAACACTCCAATGCTCAGCTAATCTGCTTCATCTGCGTGGGTGTGGTTCAATCAGATTTGATTGACAGTGACCAAAAAACAACCGGCCAGATTCAACCCAATCAGATTCTGATTCAAATGTTACTAAATCCTTATTGGTACATGGAAGTATGTGACATCACTCTTTCCAACCGAGTCCCGCCTATTTCAAACCAACGAGAAAAATACAGAAATCTCTCATGTGAAATAACCACAATTGTTGTAGCTTTAGCAGAAAATAGTGTATTTGTGAAGGACCTCATTGCTTATAGTAAAAAGCTGACTGGGAAAATGATTATCAGGGCCTTTAAAGAAATCTGAAGGACATTTTTACAAATATATTCAATACAATCATTGTGGAAATGACATGACTAACTCAGATCTTACCAGTTGCTCAGCAATCTGCAGGTCTGTGTGAACACATGACCCTTCCTATGAAGTATGGTGTGTGATTTAGAAATGAGTAAAATGACAACATAAACCAAATAAAAAAAGGGTGTTTTATTTATTAATACACTACACACACAGATACTGTACATGCTCACTGAACTGGTTTCCTTTGTCCAAACTGTATGCTGTCTGGTTATCCCTCATGCATTTGTTACAAGGATGTTCTCTGATTACTTTGTCAGATTTAGTTTTTGATGTGTATTGTATTCTCTCTCTGCCAGAGTCTTTTTTACACTGCACAACACACTGTAGCATATAAAGTGTATTATTAGATACTCCATAGGGATATGAAAATTTGAATAGGTGTGCATATTTGTGCACATTAGTTGGACATTTCTCATCTAAACTCACCTTATCTCCTTATATCCTCCATCTGTTTCTTTGCCAAAAGCCTGACCAGTAAGACCTCTAGTGTGTTTGTGTGTGTGGGTGAGTGGACACAGTTCATCGGCTGGGCATATTATTCCAAAAATTATGCTCAGTCCTCAGACAACAAATATTGCAGAAAACTCTTTATGTGCAGGTACAGAACCGAACATAAAAACAGGCATCAGTTCATCCAACTTTCAGATGCTCATGCGGATCATGGGACAAATTAGCATCTCCAAAACTCATAATTAATGATTCAGCAGGCCAGTCAAAGAAGTGAGTCCACATGAATGATTAAATATGTGCTAACCTAATTTAGGGCCTTATCCATAATGAATGAATTACACTGTTTGGACATAGCAGAGAGAGAATGGAAGAGAGAGGGAGAAGATTTAGACATCAGAGAATAGCGAGATTTATGAAGTGACAAACATAAATGATTCTGCTTCAGATGGCTCGACCTCACCATTACTTCAACTGCAGTCACTTTCAAGCCACAGCTACCTGGGCAAGTCAAGGTATAACCCTGGCCAATTAGACCATTGCTGTCACTATGGAGTGAACTGAACTGGAGACCGAATTAGATTCCCTTTAAGAGACACCATGTTCTCTCTATTAATCTGTAGAGGTTTAGTGTTTTGTTGTTTTTCACAGCTAAAATTGTGAGAGACGGTCATTTATTAGCAGGTCTGTGTGCGTGTACAAGAGAGGGATGAGAGGGAGTTCATGTGTTATATACTACAGTAACAGAGAGAGAGAGAGAGTCAGCACTCTAATCTATAGGTGAGGAGTAATATCAAAGAGAAGAGACGAGTGAAATCCTGGAGCCAACCAGTGCAAATCCCTGTGGCGGAGAAAATCTCAAAGTGACAGCTTTCAATTACAACAGTATGAGAAAGCGTGTGTGTGTGTGTGTGTGTGTATGTGTGTGTGTGTGTACTACCTGTCAGCACTTCTGGGCTTCACTGACAGTTCGATGTCACAGCTTCTGAATTGAAAGTACCTCATGTACACACAAGAAAGCTCACGGAGACACACACACACACGTTTCTCTTTTTCTTTCTCTCTGTCTCGTTCTCACATTTGTCTGTGCTGTATTCTCAGGTGTCTAGGTCGAACTGCTGTTGGACCTAAAACCAAAGAAAGAGGAGGCAGATACTGCACACTGGAGCGCGGTGTACTACTGTACATTGTGTGTAGCTGTATGTAATGCCCATGAGTGTTAGAGAGCATGTCATGGATATAGTTTGTGTTGTGCAGCCTTTACTTAGGGGAGGCCACTAGCGAACAAAATATAAGCAAGGACTATGACGTATTAATTTATTTGTTAGTTTATTTAAACTACAAGGACACTATAAATACATATTGTTAAACAGGAAAAAAATGAAACAGATGGACATTTATCTTCTGCTATAATGGTCTTCACTTCTGGGAAGAGTTTGGAACCTGGCTGCAGAGATTTGCTCCCATTCAGCAACAAGAGTATTAGGGAAGTCAGCCAATGAAGGCGGGTGATGAGGCCTGGCTCACAGTCAGTGTTCCACTTCAGTTCAAAAGTGTTGGACGGGGTTGCAGTCAGGGCTCTGTGCAGTCAAATTCGTCCCGTCCAAACTCTGAAAATCACTTCTTTATGGAAGTGATCACTTTCTTTAAAGCTCAAACCAAACAGCCCCAGACCAAAAATACACAAAGGTTTGTGTCCACATACTTTTGGCCACATAGTGTACACTCAATTACAATATTCAGATGAGCTTCATTTTAGCTAAGTGTGATGTGTTTATCAATAAAACAGTAATCCTAGGTTACTGATATTTAATATTGGTGTTACAGGAGATTCAATGTGTTATGTATTCATTTTGTGAACAAACGATTAGAATTCATATTTATGCATAATTAGTCATTATTAACAGCTTATTTTTCCATGGCACCTTGTAGAAGCAAACATTTTACCTTGCCAAGTGCTGTTTTACCGTAATGAAATAACTTTGTGAGAAGAAGGAGGGATTTTGGAGTCAAACTCTTTCAAACCTCAAACTACAGTAACCACAAGGTGGCAGTAGAACAGCATTATTTTCTGCTGCAGCCTGGCGAGTGACTCATCGAACCAGAGGGGCTGCAGCCTCTCAGACAGATAGAGAAGATAAAAACAGCCAAACCTGCTGTATTGACCCCAGTCTCAGGGCTGTAGCTCATCTGCTAACCTTTCAGAATGAAAAGCACACGGTGGCGGCAGAGGCATCCGGATTTCCTTGTTATATATAAATAGAGAAGATCATGGGACAAAGCATCTCTAATAGAGGAGACGTAGAGGTCTGACATGCTGTCACGCTCTAAACCAGGCCAGCACTATGTGGCTTTGTTCAGACACTTTTTTAGCATGCCCTCTCTTCAAACCTTGCATCAAGGAAATCAATGATCTGATTTTGACTGACTGCTGAGAAGTGCTCTGGTCAAGCCAGGCAATCCTTTGCTAAATCTGACAATTTAAACGAAGGAAGAGATGCCTCTTAAGGATTTTGAACAAGCCTTCTTGCTGTGAGGTAGCTGGTGAGGCATCGTTATGTAAGACAGCACAGACACTCAAGGATGGGGCAGAGTTTTGTTGCTGAGGCAGTTTTTCAACTATTCTGTACTTTGTAGCAGAAATAATTTCCCAGAATGAGTCTTACAGCCTTGTGAATTTGAGATGACGAACAGCATTAACACATTATTCTGACTATTATGTAACTGGAGACGGGGGATTTTCATGAATATACAGCAAGGGTTAAAGGCTCTCCCTCCCTTTACCACTGTTTTCCCTTAGCTTCATTCCCTAAAGTCAACCTTCATCAGTAAATGCAAAACGTTGATGCGTTAGTGTGCTGTGTGGTTGTGTGGGTGGCACTATAGGACAGACAGGTGAAACGAGTGTGTGCTGTCCAAACCCTGCAGGGGCAAGCTAATCCTGGTTCCTGATGTTAATCTGAGTATTGAGCTTCTGTATAGGGGGGGCCATGCTGACACCTGATGGTGTGGAGGTCAAAGCTGTGTGTGTATGTGTGTTTGTGAGTGATGCTCCTCTTGCCCTTTCCAAATGTCACAGAAGGGCCAACTCCTGAGGAGCGGGCCCGTAATGTGGGCCCACACACTATGTGTGTGTGAGTGTGTGTTTGCGTGTGGGTCATGATAATCTCCACTATTAAGCCCTTCAAACGCATCTTTTCGACTGATGTCTGTGTGTGTGCGGACAAGAAAGTGTGTGTACATGTTTGTGTGAACAGTCTGTTTGCGTGTAACGGTCTCCTCTGCATCCCATTCTCTATTCTCTTATTGCATCTTTAATAATCATCATCCACAGTACAGTGCAGTTCAAACCAAGTCTTCAAAACAACATCTGCTTACCACAAAATTTCAAAAAGGATTTTCATGTATTTTTCTCAAGTGTTTTATAGTTAAATCTTGATTTATATTCATGAACAACTCTCCTACAGTTAGAAATAAGAAAGTCAAAGCACTATCCTGTCGTCACTTTATTAAGTGAATGGAGGCCCACTTTTTCTGCCATGTTACTCTAACAAGAATTTCCAAGGATCTGTGGGGCAGAAGTGGCCCTGCTATGAAATAATTAGTTCACACGTGTATAAAAACATTGTGAAATTCAACATGAACAATCTACAAGCCTGGTTTAGCCTCGTGAATCCCCATTTGTGTTCTCACTCAAATTTATTCCTTACCCATGTGACTAATGTGGGTGAAGACAAAAACGAGTGCTCCGTGGTGCTGGATCCAGCCTAGCATTGTCCGCCCACAGTCTGTCACCAGTCGGTCCTAATCTATTCCTTACGGCATAAAAAAAACAATTAGCAGAGCCACAGTGTTTGCTTGAGAATTGCTGACCATCATTGCCAAAGAGAAACAGAAAATGTATGTGTCAAGCATTGCTTTATGATGCTAATGTTTGTTTTTTCATGGGGACTTTTCAGCAGCACATCATCTTCGCCAGCTGGGAGTGTGCAAAACACAAGACAATGAACAACTGCAAACAGGCGATGTTTGATGTATTCTTTCTCTGCTCTTTTCACTGCTTGAGCCTCATTTTCCATGTCTTCTCTTGCTTTTTTTAGTTGTCTTATACATTTGAGAGAGCGTTGTTGGTGTTACAAACACCGATTAAGCTGTCCAGGAATAAAGGTATAATACAAGATTGATTTTCCCTCTAGCCACCACACTAAAATATGATTTTCACTAAATTTTAGCCAGAGTAGTAGTAGTTATTTGAGTTGCACAGCAGATCAAACTACATTTCTCATACTGAAAAGCACCTGAGGTGTGTTTATAAGCTTTCATTTGCAAAAACATTCTGAAAAACAAGTCAAATGCATCCAATGCTTCTATATATCCATTAGTACATCTTGATGAAAAGGTAGCTATTTACAGCCTTTAGAGTCAAACTCTGTGGGGGACTGGGAGTGGTGGTGTTACTGATGGCAGGGGGTCGCACAAAGAAAGCCAGAGTGCAGTTTATAAAACAGTTTCTATGACAATCATAACACGACGGGTTGTTTTACTCATAGGCAGAACCCATAATGATGGTGTTTGAATTCTTACAAACCACAAAATACTGTCATTATTAGAGCAACAAACAGAGTGCAACTGCCAAATTACTATTAGAGGCGCCACAACTTTTTACCAAGGGAATAAAATGACCTTACAATGATATTGTTATATCATCAGAGAAACAGATGAGGCACTAATGGTTTATATGTATATGTTAAAAGCAAAACAACTTTAAAGAAATACTGTTACATCTCTCATTTGTATTCCTTCAAGATACAGAATGGTTAAAGGATAAGGTTGGTGATATTCTACATTTTTCTTAATGTCAACTAATCATGAAAAGAACAACACCAACAATGGACTGATTCTACTAAGAAGTATTGCCTGTGTAGCCAAAACCTGATATAGGCCTACTGTGTCTTATTCCTCTATGCCATGGACCTCAATGAACAATATAATTAAAAATGGCTGAATTCAATTTAGCTGCTTCAGTTTCAGGGTCCTGTTATGGTGCTTGCTGACCACATTGTCAAGGCTTACTGGGACACTTGAATAGAACTAAACCATTGTTATTGTTATTAGAAACATCTCTGCTTTCCCTACATTACTAAGACAAGTCAGAATGTCTGCTGTGAAAAAGGCCCATTGTTGTCCAAAACTATTGAAAACACATAAGTATGCCACACTGTTGCACTGGGTGACACGTTCCATCATTACGATAAACATGAGCACTGTAGTTTAGTCAATCCCACATACACTGACCTGCAGGAAGTAGTCCCAAACAAACGCATATAGTTTAAAATTAAACTATATATTTGTGACGCGGATTTATGTCTTCAGTAGCAACCATGTCTCCTAAAAATTAGGTTTATATACAATTCATTTGCAACAGAAAATATGTTTTGAGGGAAAGTAATGCTGACCAGATTATGTTTTCTAGTAACATATTGAGGAAATGTTGTTAATGAATGCATCTGGCAAGTCGCAAAATGTAGATACTGAACGTGTAAGTTAAATGTTTGCTTTATTTGATCTGATTTCCGCTAAAATATCTGATCTTGCAATACAATATATCTTGCGTAGAGACTACAGGATTATCAAAAAATGTAGGGATATGTTTAGGCAACAAAAAAACTTTTGTTAAGTTTAGGGAAAGATCATGGTCTTGGATTTAGACAGAAAAAGCCTGCAGTGACTTGAAGTACAAGACACAACGTGTTTATCCACATTTAACTGAAGCCACAATGTGTCCCTTACCTTTATCAAAGTGTTGCCTAAACCTAACCACAGACGGGACTCAGAATGCAAACCTCAGTCTCTGGTGTCAGAATCGGAATCGGAATCAGAATCAGAATCGGATTTGGAATCGGAATCGGAATCGGATTTATTGCCAAGTAGGTTTTCACATACAGGGAATTTACTTTGGTGTATTGGTGCATAAATAAACATAGTAGAGAAAAATAAAAATATATTATATAAGTACTGTAAAAAAAGCAAGTTAATGGCCTTGGACCTCAGTGCCACAGACATGGTACGGAAGTCGCCAAGTATTGAGAGACGAACACTAACACATCATTGGTTTTGTTCTTTTCATAGGATTTGTTGACAGTAAGAAAAAAATACAGAGAAAGGCCACACTCATGCTTTAAATGACTCACCAGAATCAGATACTTAACAAGGTAAGAATGATCGCATCATCCATGGCATATCACTGCTTTATTCTTAGTATTACTACATTAGGAGTACTGCTAATCACCTGTTAATAAAATGACGAAAATAGCACAGTTTCACTAAAGCCACTCATATCCACTCATCTATTTCTGTTCTGGGCCAACTCACTCATGTTTTTGTGAATTCCTCTTATGTTCTAGGGTGGATCATTGCGGCTCTCCTACTCGACCAACTGGACACTGTGGTAACAGATGTCGTGGGAACAGTAAGGGTCAGTCATTTGTGTGTGTGTGATGGTGTATGTGCTTGCATGTGTGCGCATGTATATCTGTGTGTGTGTGTGTATGTGTGTGTGTGTGTGTTTGTGTGTGTTTGTGTGCGTAATCTATTCAGGAATTCCCATGATATCAACTGAAACACATTAATTTCCCAGCCTCTCTAATAATCCTCTTCCCTTTTCACAAGTGTTTCCCAGACCAAAATGGAAAACCAATTGAATAATGAAGTACAATCAATCTGATACAATACTTGTTTCAAAAACATGCTTTCCCTCTTATCATGTCCAGTAATGAGACAAACAGGCTAGCTTTAGCTTGGACATTATTGATAATTGAAAGGCCATCCCTTTAGAAAACTTTAGAAAAAAAGACTGATTCATACTCTATCTAGTATCTCTCTGCTTATTTAAATTATATTTAGGAGTGTAATGGGTAACATTTTACTGTACCAATAGCACAAAATGAGTATAACATATATCCACAAAATTCATAGCAGACCATATTCTCAACACCCATGGGCGGCTAGAATTTCAGCACACTGCCGGCCGCTTTACGAACCCAAACCCAAGAATCAGAATATTCTTATTTTCACTTCATGATTTCTGTTGAATGCCTGTTTTGGTTTGCACACACATTTCTATTTATATCAGTTGCAGATCACCACAGGTTTTGTCAAACTGTTATTTGACAAAATATGTGGTGATCTGCAACTGATCTGGCATTGATTACATAATACTGAATATAGTAAATCTGGAATGTGCAACAGGAAGACTGAATAATGCTCAGTCGCCTACAGTTGAGGCCTGGCATTCCTTCTTGAGGGATATTTTAAGCTTTTTATATCAGATGAACTGAAAAATAGGTAATGTTGTCAAGGACAATGATCTACAAAATTTGTGTTTCTGGGGGTCTCATGCTTTTCATTGGCCTCTATATGTTTGCATTGTCAATTGTCATCTTTGTTGTGTTAGCTGTCCTTTTGTTGTGAATTGTTTTTGAGCTGTATATTGCCTACTGTCCTTTAAAATCTGCATTAGTTGATTTTCTTGGCCAATTAGGGGCAGCAGAACAAGCTGTAAAACACAACATCTGACACTATCACCTTATAAAGTTGTTATGGCATGTTAGCAACATTAGCATTCATTTCATGAATCAAGTCCGATATTCACTCTCCTTTTAGCTGTTTTCACCACAGACTGAGAAATATATCTGTCTCTTTAGCTTGCTAGACGCTCCACTATGTTCACCAGCTAGTTACAAACTTTGTCTGCATTTCATTTGGTGCTGGCTAGGTAGTGTACACAGTGGTATTATCAAAGCTTTTTTGCTGAACTCAGGTGCCTGCTGCTGAAAACATAAAAGAGGAGTTTGTGGGCTGGAAACCTAAACAAATAGCTAAAAGAAGCTAAGACGCTCTATAGATTGTGAGGTAAAATACAGAGCCGGGTGATAATTATCTGTGAGTTTATCACTACAAGTGGGACCCTTAACATTATACATAGTAATTTGATCCATTGTAATAAAAGTAACACAACTAAGCATCTAAGCCATGCTAGTTGCGCACAATAACAATGCTAACAGGCTGATGTCTAGCATAGCACATGCTTATGGATGTTCATCATCTTAGTTTAGTGTTAGCATACTGACATTTGCTAGCACTACACATAAAGTACAGCTGAGGCTGATGGGAATGTCATTAGTTTTGCAGGTACTGAACAAATTAAAATATTCATCTGATGATGGCGTTAGAGGAAGTTAAACAAATATAATGGCAATCCATCCAGTAGTTATCAAGACATTTCACTCAACCCCAAAAATGTCAACCTCTTGGTGACGTGAGTGGAAAAGTCAGTAGAATTCATCCTCTGAAGACCATGAATATCTTTACAAAATTTCATGACAACCCATCCAATAGTTGCTGCGATATTTCAGTCTGGACCAAAGCGGTGGACCGACTGGCTGACCGACGACCAATTGCCATCCCCAGAGACATGCTGCTAGAGTGGCTAAAAATATTGATTGGGTGCAGCTTTAAGTAATTTATTTGCTGTGAGGATATTAATTGCAACATGGGCAAAGTGATGACTAAAACGCACAATATTTACATCACCAGGAGAATGGTAATAGGAACATAGTGCATGTTGTTGCATAATGAAGACAAACATCTAAAGTTGGTGTACTGGCCTTGGAGGCTGAATGTGGAGATCAAGCTCTCTTCCATTCTCGGTGAGATTTAATAGTCATTATGAGGAGATGATTGCCTCTGTCCTGAATTCCTCCCTCCTCCTACACTCCCCTTCATCCCTTTTTATTGGAGCTTCCGCAGCACGTCGAGCACATGCAGCCGCAGATCCTTCAGAAGGCGCTGCAATAACCACTCATTCACTGCTGTGTATATTTGTTCTGTATGTGTGCATATATGTGTGTGAACCTGCATCCACACACAAACACTTTACTGTGAAAACACACAGATAGACAGACACACACACACACACACACATACGTGGTTACACACAAGGTCTGAAATATCAATCCAGCTTAGTCCCAGCTATCACCAGGCACTTTGGCATCAATTGATGAGAGTATGGAGGGAACATGAAAGTGATGTGTGTTTATGTGTGTGTGTGTGTGTGTGTGTGTGTGTGTGTGTGTGTGTGTGCGTGTGTGTGTGAGAGAGAGAGAGAGAGAGAGAGACAGACAGGAAATAAAGCTGAAAGAAAGTTGCATATTACTACATGTACCTTATGATTTTCCTTTGTGAGTGATGCGATCTATCAGCATATCAAGAAAATCAGTGTTATGTTATAAAATGTGTTTAGCGTACGTGTTTGTTAGGATCTCTCCCCTTACAGCTTGCTGTCACATACTAGATGTTTATTAAAGCAAATGATACTAAAATTCACTTCATTCTTTCTGTCTCTCACACTTTTCTACTTCCTCTCTCCTGTTGCAAAGTTAACACCACAAAATCCTATTCCCTCTCTCTGTCTTGCATTCTCCATCTCACTCTCCCTGGCTGAGCCATGGGTGTGTGGTGTAGGCAGCAGTGATATTTCAGATGTGGGTATTATTAGTCTCTCTGGAGAGCTCCACCTGTAAACAAGTCACACCACTGTCAGAGAAGCAGGTGAAACCGTCTGTGAGACGTGGACAGCAGGGGGATGCAGAGGGCGTAGCAACTAATGAGAAAATAACCATAGAGAAGACACAGAGATAAATATTAAAGGAATACGTCACCCAGATTGAGTATTCTTGTATTAATTACTCCCCCTATAATTAAATTCTTGATGAAAAAGTTTGTAGAAACAGAGTCTCCAAACATGGAATCCACTTCTGATATAGTTGTGATGTAGAGGCAGCCACTCTATAGCCAAATCTCTCTAACCAGGAATTTAGTTTTAGCTCAGTCTGTGAATAACATGATACTCAATTGATTATGACTGTGCATGATACGAGGATGCCGCTGATTTGTGTATTTTGCAATATTTTAAATGAAAAAAAAAGCAGGAATTTCCTTTAAATATGTGCTGAAGAAGTAGATCGAGAAGTTTCTACGGAGTTGATATTGTTTGTATGCTTTATTCTCTGTGAAGTTCAGACTTTTCATCTGGCATTTCAAATGATTCCTAAACCTTTTTGAGGGGGTGAATATGGACACAGTTAATCCTCTTTTCACCATGATCACAAACATTTATTTCATAGCGGCTGGAGCAGGGTAACAATGGTTACGTAGTGTAACCCTAGTGTTACGAGCACAGACAGAGCCCTCAATTGTAGTCTAACGTTTGACCGCTCTCACTGTAGGAAAATGGTTGGATGTTTTGTATTTGTTAGTGTGTCACATTAACTTCACGTTTAAATGAAAGTGTGGATGAAATGGAAACTTTAAAGCAGACAAATGAGCTGTTAGGTATTATGTAAATACATTAGTACAAAATGTGAAATTTAAAAGCCTTTTTAAAATCCATCTAAAATTCATTCATTTATTTATGATTTAAAGGCAGAATAATGGAGTGGAATTATTAATTGGCTCATGTAAAGGTAGTTTTAAATTTTTTTTTTAGTAATTGTTTTTTAATAGCACAATTTAAATGCAAATTTAATTAATCACTTAATAACTTGTTTCAATATATCAATTAATTAATCAATTATAATTAAGCACTAAAAAAGTCTATAATTATTTCAGTGGCACACTTAAGCCTCTATACAAATTGCCCCCAAGGGACATAAAAGATACATTGAATTGAACTGAATTTCCGGTCGCTGAGAGAGCAGAGAACTAAAACAAACTGTGTGTGTGTGAGTATGTGTGTGTGTGTGCATGCACCTGTGTGTGGGAGGTCTCAAAGTTGATGCATTTACTGCAAATCAGCCTCAGCAGCTTGTTTATGTAGAACATTGCCGTAAGAGCAAAAGGAGCTCACTTTTTAGTCCTTTGCAGTAGGACACTTTTTTTTAAAAAGCTAACTGATGTAATGTGTCTGCAGCCACTAATCGTTTAAAATTAAACTGAATTTACTTTTTATCCCAGTTTCTTTTCCTTTAAGACATACCTAGATCCAAATACTGACATGTAAATGTATAATATTATTCCAATTAATATTCAGTACTTTATGCCTCTAGTATATTTTCAGTTGAAGATCTACTGGCTTTTTTCTGGCTTTCACAGATGAGTAAACTGTTCTTATTTTGTTACGTTTTCACACAAAGCTCCTGCATAAGAGGCTTAGTGTTATATGTTATCATACAAATTGTATTATACATACATACAATGCATACATATATACATATATATTGGAAAATATGAATGTGTTTCTCTGTAATGCTAGAACATGAGAAGAAAATCTATCAGTAATTTATTGATTGGAGCATCTTTACTTTGTTAATGATGTAAAGTAAATTGATGGATTTAGGCTTATAAATGCAGTCTGACATAAAGCACTTATTCATTGTTGTCTCTTATGTTTATTAAATTAGAAATAACAAGCGAAAAAATGCATAATTTACTGTAATATCTGTTTCATTAATGACATTTTGTATCATTGTTGGCCAGTAAAACTGTATTAGTTGCGAGTGATTTGATACATTATCATTATATACTTATTTGCCTGTGTAACTGCATATTATGAAGTATGATGTTTGATATTGTATTGTTGAAAATTATGTAAGTTATTGTCATAACTAAGATCACTTAAGTTATTAATGACTTAAGTTATTACAGTAATAACTGCTTAGATAAAAACTAAACAATAATGTGCGCTTGTCAACCAGGTAAGCCAATAAAAGATCCATGTGGGAGATGAAATGTAGCTGTGACTTTAATTTTTCTGTGACTGCATGCATTGCTAAAGCAATTTCTGCACCCAGCTGAGCTGAACACAGCCTCTGTGCTTCAGACGCGTCAAATTCACAACTTCTGCCACCCAACCTCCACTAGCTCTCTCCTTTTAACTCCTGCTTTTTAATATCACTTTCACTTTTGCTATCGTCACGAATCTCTTAACGCAACCATCTCTCTCACTCTCTCGCACACACACTCTCACTGTCTCATTTCCTCACACACCCAGCAATCTTTTCAAAATCACTTCCTTGATTCACATCTTTGCCCTCCCCATTTATGAGCACTTTATTGAGAAGCAGAGAGGTGGCAGAAAAACAGACATAATTGCCTAGGGTGGTAAGTTATTGGAAAATGGATGAATTGCTTTCTTCAGGGAAGAGCTGTGAGAGTGTCAAGAATAAAGAAGGCTCCTTAATAACACTGAAGGTCAGGTGCAGGGGTGTTGGGGAGTGATTTCTTTATGCTGCAGCAGTATGGGGGATGAATAAACACATAGAGCATTTTTCTCTCTCCCTTTCTGCATATGCAATTTGTCAGTGTGTGTTTCTGAGGGCATGTGTGTTTGTGTGTATGGGGCATGTGGGTTTGGGTGTGTGTTAGGGTAGGAGATTGGGACCGCTGATATTGTTATTCTTTGCCAGCTGGGCTTGGCTGACTAAGGTTAGGGCTCCTTTTGATAGGGTCATTCAAGTTAATCTCCATGATTACAATCAGACACACACAAGGTGGTTCAGTCACGTTAAGTGAGGATGGATATAGAAAACAAAAGAATATTGCTGAGAGACGCACGCATAGTCAGCCTAATAACAGCATCAATCTCTTGAGTTTTTATCATGTCTGTGTGTGTATCGTGTGTATTTGTGTCACTGTGACATTTTCATTGTCTCATTTCCAACTATTTCAGCTATTCCTACTATTTCAGAGTTTGGGAAAGTACATCACATACTAAAGGTGCGAGAAACTCTTTAAGAGTGCTGTGTCTTTATCGAGGAGACTCAGGATGTTTACAGGGTTTCTGGTATTTGGATAGTTTTTAATGAAGTCATCGCCACTTTTACATTTTGGTGGCGCCTGCAGCTGCAAATGAAAACTGTTCTTTGTTTAGATTCTTGGTCTCCAGTTACAGCAAATTCTGCCCAGTTTCTTTATGACCAATGGGTAACTGTCACTAATCAACAACAAGAAAAAGGAGAAATGTCCTTATGTTCGCAACATTTACGACATGGATTAATTTATATAATAATCATATGTGTGAGATGAGATATGTAAGAATGTGGTCACAACAGTGTCAAAATAGCTATAAAACCATCAAACCAGTCGAAGAAAATGAATATTACACTCTAAAATGCATTTCTAAACCAGGCTGGCTACCTGCGCAAGTCTGTGGCTTCATGATTTTATGACTTCATGACTTTATACTGCTACTGAATTGTTACACCAATCAATAATGATCAGTGTGTAAAAAGTAAATGTACATCAAAGTAGATGTGAGCAAAACGATCTGTTTGGGAACAAAAGACTAGCATTCACCTGTTAACAAAAAATATATGGAATTCATACATACATGAAAAAAATTAACAAAAAAACATGTGAGGTAGTTACAGATGCAGCAAGGAGGTAAATGTTTTGCTGGTTTCTAACTAAAACCGTTAGGCTCTCTTTAAAGAATCTTAACAAGTATACTTTAACTGGTAACATTTTATAATACGACCCGCAGCGAACAGCGGAAATCTTCCCAAATTACAGTGTAATTATGTTGTACTAACAATAGTACCAATATTACCAATAGAATGTGTACCGATACATACATGTAGGTATAAGGGAAGTTGGGGAATAAGGGGAAGAATTGATACATTCTTCTGGCATTTGGGAGGAACTTATGTTATAACTTGTGTTGTAACCTACAACATAAGTTAAGAAATAATAGTAGTATAGTAGTTAAAATACCTGTATTTTTAACTACTGGGTACCTATTCTAATATTATGGGATGCATAAGCTTGACCAACCTTGAGACAGAACAAAAAAATCTGTCATCTTCTACAACTGCCTTGGCTGTGAGATGGACCTTCCTGGTTTTCAGTTCAGCTGTATTTACTGTAGAAACCTCATCATCTACTTACTGTACTCCATAACAGAAATGAACATAATGTTCTCTATTTCTATTTCTCGCATCTCCTTCCCTTAGCCTATCCAATTAGTCAATGCAGACAGATGGACACCTGATGGAAATAGATGTAAAGGCAACTATCTGCACATCCAGGAGACCAGGAACAGTCAGCGCATTGCTGCCATTCTGTGGGTGGACTCCCTGTGACCAATCAGTGAGAACTGCCTGGGAGTGACAGCAGTTAGAGCTGCAGGAAGTTCCAAGAGAGTTGGAATGTGTTTGTTGAAGTGTTTGAGGGCAAAATGATGGAGTCTTCTGCATCTTCGCCTCGTACTGTTACATTTATTTTTGTTGAGGTGTGTTAAACTTTCCCATGATGATCTGCGTCAGAGGCTGGGTCTGATAAATTTGAAAAAAGCAGTCATTCTTAATTACTTATTGCTTCCTTAAAATTGTAATAAGATTATTTTAGTTGTTACTCATTGAGGACCAATCATAATAAGTCACTAAATATATACAATCCCAATACTCTTTACTTGCATTGCTCTATCCTAGGGCATAACCACGCATTCTTTGGGGGGGTCGTGTCCCCCCGAATACTGAGAAACTACCAATCTGTGTCCCCCCCCCCAATATACAGTAGAAAATATGTTAAATATGTCCTCCTTTTATGAACCCTGTCAACGGATCTGTTTCTTGGTATTTCCTATTTATTTTCAATTTATTTTTGTTTTTAAGGAAAACATAAGTGTGTGACCCCCCCTCCCAGTTGTACTTGGTTGCTCCCATGCTCTCGCACACAACTCGCGGTTGTTTGATTGACACCGTTAGCATGTTGCTGTTGCCATCAGTGTTTGCTAATGAAGCTCAGAATCAGATCTCCTAAAGTCGTTCTGTGTTGTGATGGTAATCTGACGGGTTTTTAGTTTGCTCAGTCAGTGGAAGCAAATGGAAGAAGTAACGTTACCTAAAAAGCTTAGAAAGCAGGACCGGCAGCCAGACATAGAGGTTTTTTTTATTCAGACAGTAAGTTACGAGCTACCAAAATAGGTAACGTTAGCTTAGTAGATAAGGCAATAGCTAATGTTTCAGGTAACTGTTACTACTGTACATTGTACACTGTTCTTTATACACTTACTATATAGCTAGCTAGCTAAACACCATGATTACATTAGGTAAGTAATAAGTAAATAAAACAAGCAGAATATTCAGTGTATCAAATTAAAATGATCATCAAGGTCATCAGTCATTGTTCTTTAGGTAAAATAATGATATGTGGTCACACTGCAGGCAGCGCAGAGAGACAGGGAGGGAGAGACATGCTGAAAGCAGACATGGGACATGCTCTGGAGATACAGATGATCAGGTGAGAAAGTGGAATGTGAACTATAATGCAGTTTAGTAGAGCACATAGACAGTAAGTGCAAGTATCCAGCTAAATAGATAGCTTAGTAAGGCACTACAGGTAAATGCATCTTGTGTGTGAATGATTGTGGTTACATGGAGAGCAATACTCCCATCTTAATTAGATTAAGACATGAGTGGACAAGTTTTGAAGAAGTTGCTTGTTTTAGCTTGTAAAACAGTGAACAGTAAGCAACTGACCAAAACAAAATGAAGTGGAGGGGCAGCCACTATCTCAGCGAAATCAGACTATTCCTTTAAATGTGAATTCAAATGATCAGTGTAGTCCTCAAAACTATCTAAACTAATTAAATGTGCACGTTTTTATATTTAAATATCATAGAATTGTGGGAAATGCACTTTAAAAAAATTTAGACCCCCCTAATGTCTATACCATGGTTACACCCTTGGTTCTATCGTATGTAAAAGTCATACCAATCAGCTGTCTTTGGAATCTTGTTTAGAAAGTGACAGACGTTGTAGGGCAGCATTTCCTCCACTACGCAGCCGAACACAAGGCATCATTTCTCTCTGTGCTACTGCTGCTCTACCTGTCAAAAACTGATCTTAGCCTGTTCGGTAGGGGTAGAGGAATTCTCATTGTTATCTGTAACAGGACCAGGCTCTTTGACATGGACCTGTTTTCTGATGAGGTGCTACAACAGATTGCTTGCTGAGTTTGCTTCAGTGGATCTCAAGATTCTCAACAGGACTGGGGGGGTTTGCATTCATTTTGATATTGACAGTAAAGAGATGACAGGAAATGAGAGGCAAGAGAGGAGGGATTTGAACCATGGATGTTTGCGATTTCATGATAAGCATCCTAAACGCAAAAGCCACCAGGATGCCCTAGAGTGGATTCAGCTTACTTTTAATGGTGATATTCTTTTCTTTACATGGCACAAATTCAAATAATGACAATACCTCCATTTTTTCCTGGCAATAAGGACAATGAGCCAAGCCAAATTGACTTTACTTGATAGATATTAAAACAAGTTTTTAATTAAATGGAAATCACTTTCACTGGAAATAAAGCAACAATGCCTTACACTGCTGTGTTACTGAGAAGAAAAAGTAGTGTGATTACATTAATGTCAAACATTAATGCATGTTGCCATTGCATTCCTGTCCGGCTGACGTAACACTGAATCAGACCTGTAATGAGTTGAGCTTGGGGCAAGGTGGGATGGTATGTTAGGAATATAACAACATTATAAAGTGAGGTAGAGAAAGTGTGTGGTGTGTGTGCAAGCGTGTGTGTGTGAGATAGAGAGATGGAGTGTCAGAGGATGGGATTTGTATGGACTGAAGCCTATCATAATTACAAGCCTTGCAGACAGCCCCGAAACCACTTACGCCAAGCAGCGCTTAATGTGTGGTTCTGAGAGTTTGGCTTTTTTATCTATAGGCAAGCGACGCCTCGTGCCTTCTCTGCCTGATCCCCTGGGGACAGAAGACCTGACATCATTCACACACAGAGAAACACAGTGACACTTCAGTGTACATCCATCTACACATATACATGCCCACACATGCGCACACATTTCCCAACAAAAAGTGTTTCTCAGTGGGAAACTGGGACAAACTGTTCTGGCAGGGGAAACGTCTGTGCTCAGAGAGCAAATCTAACTGTTTGGCAGCCAACGAAGCAAACGGGCAGGCTAGCATGTGCGCTGGAGTGGCTGCACACACACGTACGTATTATACAGTAGCAGACCACAGTGGCAGATGTAAAATAGATGACATCTGGCTGTAGCGAGGTTCTCTCTCTGTGTTCATGTTTGTCCTATTATCCTGAGAAATGGAGGGAGAAGTGGCTAAATTTGGCTTGACTTCTCAAGATCCAGAGGTAAACAAAATCTCTGTCTTGGAAGAATGTATTAATATTACCTGAAGACAAATAGTAACCCACTGGATGGAAGATGAGCAGGAAAAGGTAGAGCTGAAAAGGCAATGAGAAGAGCTGAAAATAGGATGTTCAGGAATAAAGAAGACAAGATATGAGAGCAGAAAGAAATAAAGGTAGATGGGAATAGGGAGGAGGGAAGGAGAGGAGAGGAGGAGGAAAAGGAAGAAAAGGAAAAGGAGTTTTTCTTTTTGCACTCGTTTTTTCTCACTTTCATTCAATCCCCCACCACCCCCCACCCCCACCGCTGCTCTCTTGGGAACTAAGTTTTGAGTTGCTTGAGCTGTTTGGAGGTGCTGCGAGTGTTTACCAGTTTGTGTGTGTGTGTGTGTGTAGGTGTGTGTGTGTGTGTGCATGCATGCATGTGTGTGGGAGGTGGTAAATTGAGCAGGTGTATCAGGAACAAAAGAGCAGAGAAGATCAGTGAGTCAACTATCGTCATGCTGTGTGCGTGTTTAGGCGCATTTGTGAGTGCATGCGTGCATGTGACTGTGTGTGTGTGTGTGTGTGTGACAGAGAAAAAGAGAGGGAGTGTAATAAAACTGTCGACCTGGGGGATTTGTCAGGGGAAACAACACACGGTGAGTCCCACTTAATGTGCAAGTGAATGCACACACAAACATGCACAGTTGCACACACAAATGCACAAACACTGGATTATGTTGATTTTTGTAAATTCCAGTAGGCACTCAGTGATGCAAATATGCCTCTGATTGTCTCTTGGTTTGAGGTGAAGAAGTGGCTCTTGACAAACAGAAAGCCTTCAGCTTAGTTTTTATTTTTTGAACATCAGCCTTTATAAACTGTCACTGTTGTTCCCTTGAACACGCAGGACATACGACATCTTCTGTTCACTTACTGTACAGGGGCAGACAAATTACCTAACATTATGACAGCTCAGAGTTTGTTTATTGTACAGGACACAATGTGTGTGTTACAATATGCAAATCCTATTCAAATGCAATAACCTGAACACGAGTGAGTCAACAATAGTATTCAGTACAACGCTACTGAATACTATTGTTGACTCATGGAAAGACTTGCGCTCCAGGTAATAGCAGGAAAGAGCTCCATCTACTTGGGAAACAAAGAAGCCATTTTCACTGCATATAAATACTTAAACAGATACACAGATTTTATTTTGTTGTCTTTTTTTCTCTTCCTTTTTGATCACTCTCTTTCAGAACTTTAATGAGGTGCAGCGTGGGTGCTGCTTCTCCTTCTCTCTCCATCATTTTTTTTCCCCTGCCTCCTTCTACTCCCACTATACCTCTTTTTTATCAAACACACCCCAGTCCAGTTAAACTGCCTCCGCTTTCCACAGGAGGTACTCACAGAGGTAGCTTTCTGGAAAACAAATGTTGTCCGTTTTTTAAAGAGTTGTAATGAACTGCCTTAGAAGGTCCAAGATGCAACATCTGTGACATTTAAACTTAATACGTAAATAGTCAGGGTATATGCATGGTCGGTCTATAGCTGTCTGTAAGGGGAGCACACTTTCCGCTGCGAGCAGTGTTATAGGGGAGCGGTGTGTGGCTGTTCAGTGCTGCCACAGCCAAGGAAAGACAATATAGACAGCAGTAAAAAGATACAGACCGGCTTTTTTTTTTAACACTGCAGATTACCTGTTATTACCATCTGCTTCTTCATTACTCTTCTTGACTTGTTGACACTCCAAACAGTCACTGAAAGATGATGATTTTTATTAAAAAAACAACAACACTCAGTTGTTTAATTGTCATTAACTTCCAAAGTCAGTCAACACAGACATAATCTCAAATGGAAGTTTTATGCATGTTAGTGATGTTATTGTTTTTGGGTTTTTTTGGTACATATTTGTTGGTGTTGGTTTTTATGGGGTTTTGTTTCAAGCATCTTAGTTGTTTTCATTAGTTTTTAAAAAAAAAATTTAAATAGCACATTTTTATAGGGTTTTTTCTGTCTTATTGGTTGCCCAGGAAAGATGATTTTGGTTGTTTGTGTTTTATTTGTCACCTACCTGTTTTTTTTTTATTAGTCACTTCACCTCGTGTGCTTGCTGCTTTTAACTCCACTGGGATTCGATCCATGTTCACCATGTTCTTCTGTGATTCTGGAGGCGGTGTACTTCACCGCAAGATTATCTTTCAGCATTGATGAACACATAAAACCAGAGAGGAAAAGAAGAGCAGGCTGAAGCAGGACTCTGCAGAATTTACCTAATGGTAATACATTTACACACATCTTAAACATTCACAACACTTTTTCCCACTTGCACACCAGCTGAGTGAACACAAAGATTTTGTGGTGCAAGTCCTTGTCCCCCTCGGCGTTCAAGCAGCTTCTGGCTGCAGATTCAGACCAGGTCGACATCACTGGTATTTGTCAGTACAGATACAAGTCAGAGCACTGGTTTTGAGTATTATGCTTAAAGAGCTTGAGCCCAGTTGTAATGGTCCTTAATGTGTTCATATTTGTTGTTATAAAGTTGGAGAAATACAGACATTTTGCCTTTTGTTTTCTTTTAGATTACTATCTGACCACATGCAAATGCTTGAGTGCCTTAATAAAATAAATAGAACCAGAAATGTCTTCTTTTGCATTTCTTTGTTTTCACAGCTGTACTGAAAACTGTGACCCCAAACCTGCAGTATCAGACTGTGAATTCTGTGTAGTATTTGTGTTAGATAGATAGATACTGTAGACAGACAGACAGACAGAAAGACAGACAGATAGACAGATAGATAGATGGTCGATAAAGTGACTGCTATGAGATAGTTATTGCACTGACATCGACAATGCCAGTGAAGGCAATGCTTTCATTATTAAACTTCCTGTTAGTGTGTGTTGGTGTGTCTGTTTGTGTGTGCGTTGCACTGGTCACGGTGTAACAAAACTTTCCCTACAAAGGATTATAAAAAGTGTCATATCAAGAGAAAAATGTCATTATCGGTGTAAGGTTCTCATTTGACAGATGGGATGTGGGTGTCAATTTCTCAGCCTGTGCTGGTGCCTTTATGTATGCATGTACTGTAGGCGTTCAGTCCTTCCTACCTGCGTTCTCTCTCTCTCTCTCTCTCCCTCTCTCTGTGTATGCTCTATCCCTCCTTCTCTCTTTATGTATGCGGTGTAGTAGATTACTCAGGGTAGGAGATAGAGTGCGGTACTACGTGGGTGTTTAAGAGGGATGGACAGAAAAGATGGAGCAAGAGAAAAGGAGAGGTAGAGATAGAGTGAGAAGAGAGAAAGAGAGAGATTTTATCCCTTTAAATTTAGATATTAACAGCATAGTGAGTGTCTTAAAATCCACTTTTAGTGCTTTTAGTTAATCATTTCTCAGTTTTTGACATATACAGGTCCCAAAATTTTCATGACCCCAAATTAGTTTTTACATAATCATGTATATTTGAGTAAGGCATATATGTATTCTATTTTTGTTGTTCATCCACATGTCCTGGCAAAATAGGTGTTGCTAAAAGCTTGTTAACGTACTGACTCCTTGAATGGCTAGCTGGTGAAGCCCTCAGGAAGAGCGCTGGACTGCAAGGCGATTTTGGCATAGTAGCCACACCCTGTATTGCAGGATCATGTGATGCACACTGGCCAAAAAAAACTTTTTCAAAAGTTTTTTTCAGTGTATGCACCCAGTGAACAACTTACATAGTATTGAATGGGACGCCATCTTGGAATGTGGTGTTCTTAATAAATCCATGACAATAAGTTCATGCAGTCAAGTATTTGTACCATCAAGTCCTGTTTCATAAGTGTCAACCATGCCTCTTTTGTGGAGCAGTTTCCGACAGAGAGGTTAAATAAAAGTGGATTATTTAACACAGCTAATAATCTACATTAGTTTCCTCTTTGACTCTCAGGATCCTTGTTCCCTCAGAGGTCAGCTGTCAAGACTTGCTATCAGTAAACGGTGCAAATTTGCATGTCAAAGTTCACCTCACTTCAACCTTGATTCCACTGAAATTAATTGTATTATTATTATTAAAAGCTGATGTGACCGGGCCTTTAAACTCCACACTAGGTCTTTCACTAAATGTACACGGCATCCGGCTGCGCTACGTTGCACAAGTTCCAGATGTGCTCCGGCTATGTCACGGCTACGTCACCGCTACGTCACATTGGCCATTATATGCAGAAAAAGCATGATGCACTGAACCTGTAACCACACCCATAATCACACGCTACATACGTCACTGCTGTACAGGGTGCAGAAAGAGCATGTAGTCACCACTAGTTGGCAGCACAAGTAAGATTATTTGCCTATGTGCAGTGACTATTCAAGGAATGGTACATTTCTTACCTCTTCAATTACTTAGAAAATATCAAAATGTCATTCTTAAAAACCTTGTGCCACCATCATTTCCTGACCTTAGCCACATGGTTGTTATTGTAACCATGACAACGAAGTGGACAAAGGTTAGGGGACCTAACCTTAACGAAGTAGCATTTCTAACCCCAAGTTACTATTATGATCTTTCCCTTAACCTAACCAAGTCATTTTTGTGCCTAAACCTAACCAAACCTTAATCATCGCGTTGTCAGATAATAAAACAGATTTATTTTTCAAAAAGTTATTTTCAAAGGTTTTGGAAGGTCGTCAGATCAGATGAGGGCATGGACGAACAACGGATTATTGCAGGACTTGTTGGTGTTTTTTTTTTTTTTGTGCCAGTAATACAGAATGTCATTTGTAAAAATGTTTAATAAACTCATCTCTGGTATTTCTGCTGAGGACAGCAGGGGGCAGTAGCAAATCTCACTTTATCCTTTGTCTATGTATAGAAGTTAAACGTAAAAGTATGATGTTTTTTAAAATGCATGTGGGCCTGCTGAGATCCATGGTAGTCTGTAGGCGTCACTCTTTCAGGCCTGAGGTGTTGTTTTGTGTGTGTTGGTGGACTATCCAACTTAAAGTGTGACATAGAATGCATATGTGGGCAGACAACAGTGTCTGGTGTTGGCAAAAGTCTGAATTCAAATGCCTTTTGCATTGTACTGGCCACCTGGACTGTTAGCCTACTTATGCTATATGTGGTAAAAACACAGGAATGAGATATACTGTAAGCTTGCTTTGATCCAGGTGGCTCACACCAGCTGCTTGGGCATAGTGTAAATGTATAAATTGCTATAACGTCAATGACTACAAAAATAACAGCGCATGGTTTGTGTTAATTTCATCCAGGGGCCAATAAAGAAATTAAGGTTCAAACAAGTTTTGATCAAGATTTACAGAATATACACTAGATATTGTACAAAATGTATGTAACTCTTACTGTCCATGATCCATTATGAAAGTTACTGATAGAAACTTGCACTGCATAAGAGAGTAAGACTGATTAAGTGGTCAAACCAGACCAGTTATTTTAGAAAAATATCCCCTCAGGCATGTGGTACCAGTGACAAATCAAGCTTGCCAGTTTTAGCTTGGCATGTATTTGGTAGGAGGCTCTGCCATCCAAGGTCATATCATTTAAGTGGAACATTTCACTATAGTGGGTGGAGGTCAGTGGAGGCAAGGTAAAAACAGAAAACACAATGCCAAGAAAAAGACAATGCAGGTAAAATAAGTCATTACTTTTCCTGAAAAAGATGCACTGTATTATGCATGCTAGGATTGGTCAAGTTATTTTTCAGATATGGGAAGACAGACTCAGCCAGCTGTCCAGTGTCCAGATGGACAGTATCAGTTTGGATTGACACTTGTTTTGGCTAAAAGCTACAGCCAAACTCAGTGTGGTTTCCAAACAGTGAATGGATTTCAAATGGCTTTCCAAAGATGTTGTGTTTAAGTTAATGCTAGAGGACACTCAGACTCTTAAATTCATTGGTGTTGGCTTGCCAACAACAGTAAGTGTCATCAACAACTCCCGTGCGCTTTTCTCCCTCACCAGCACTTGTCCATTTTTGGCTGTGGACGAAATCACTCCCTTTTGCTCCCATAGTGTGCTGTATTTATTTTCCACATCAGGAAGTGCATTTGACACAAACCACTTGTAATTGTCTATTCTGCCTGCCAGACAGTAAGTACAAAAGGTACTTATTATTTTACTTGTGATATTTACTAGTCTAAGCAGTGTTCTTTATCAATAACATTCAATTTTAAATACCATATGACCATGTCAAAAAACAGAATACAACCAGTTTCATCTACATAATTTCTACAGAATCCCTCCCGTAGTAATATTACTGGAGTAGAACAATGTTGAAAACTACTTTGGCAGCATTTACAATGAAATAGTTAAAAATAATCTTTTTAATATTCACAGAGAATTCAGAGCCATTAAAGCCAATCCACGGCTTCTTATGATGCCAATTTGTTAGGTCATCTGCTCTCTGTAATTCCTGAAGCCTTTTCATACTATGTTCCAATCTCTTTTCTCTATGGATTCATTAGAAATAATATGTCTCTGTACAGTTTGGGAGCTCATGGGCAGAGAAGGGATGAAGAAGAGAAGAGAGAACATGAGGGACGGTGTTTGATAAAGCAAGGGAGAGGAGATCTGGGAATAAAAGAAGTGCCATTGTGCGAGTGGATGGAAGATGGATGAAGTTGAGTGAAGTGGGCTGGAGACCGAAGGTTTTTTCCGCACGTCTCCCACCAGCAGTGAGCAGATGTTGGACCCACAGGCCTCCACCAGCGTGGAGCCCCTAAAGCTGGCACTGTGGCAAAGACACCAAACACACATATACAGTACATTCACACACACACATAGATGCACTTATACATGTGTGTACATACACACACCAGAGCACTGAAACATTTCTATCCCACTGTATTGTATAACGAGGTCACGGTGATGGGTGAATGTGCAGTGAGGTGAAGACAGCAGTATCAAATACACTGAACAGTTTCATTCATACACAGCTGGTTGCAATGTTTATTATTTTGTCTGTGAATAAACCCTCTGTCTTGTCTCCTGGTCTTGATAGGAGTGAATATGAATTTGGATTATGATGAAACTACAAGGCTCATAATGACATTCTGCATTAATTACAAAGCAAAAAGGGTTTATGTTTTACCAATGAAATCCATGACACACTGTAAAACAATCTAGCCGGTTTCTTATAAAATCCAATCCTGTGGGACACAATGAGGTTCTCATCCCTCTTGTTGATGATCTCATTTGTTCATCTCAGGTCTCAGAATCAATAATTTATTGATGGTGAAATGCTACATGAAGCTTTAATCAAATTATTTAAATAAAATATTTCAAACAGAATTTCACACATACAGCAAAGCAGCAACTTCGACCTCTACCTTAATATCCATAAGAACATGATGACAAAAGTTGACACAAACACACACACACACACACACACACACACACACATATCTGAGTGACAGCAGGGGCACTGGGTCGATGAACATGTGGCAGTAGATGAGAGACCACAAGAGTGTATGATAAATATTTGAAGCTTGGCCCAGCAGATCTGTAAGCCATCAATCAATCTGTAGATTCCATGGTGATACTAGATGTTTGTGAGGCTATTTGTGTGTGTGTGTGTGTGTGTGTGTGTGTGTGTGTGTGTGTGTTATGGGTGCATGTCAGTGTTTGTACTGTATGTGTGAGTTGCAGAGACAGTTTGCAAATGTATGTTTCTATGTCTTTGCACAGTATACTACTGTATGTGCGAGAGCTGATGGTGTGCCATTCACTGACGGCAGATTTAGCCGGAAATTTCAATATATTTAAGAGACTTCACTTCTTGTACTCACTTTTTGAAGGCTTGAATAGAAGCACATCTGAGAGGTCTTACAGTCTTTGTGTTCTTATACTAGCTGAGTGATCCTTATGTGAAAAAGGCCACTTTGTGGAAATGCAGATCTTTAAAGGAAGGTCAACAATACCATTAGGTCAACAGGTCACACAGCTCGATCACTGCGCTGTGTTGGCTGCTTTTGTGAGTTCTTCCCTGAAGGCTATTGTCCACCTACACTAGGTCATTAAAGACACAAGCAGAAAAGGGGATTCACATTCACAGAGGGAACGGTGGCTACACTATACGCACTGCTTCAGTGTGGTTAGTGTGTATTTATTATTATCTATCACCATCTGAATGTCCAGTCGAGTTCATTTGTATAGCCTAATACCATACACAATACCTCAATGGGCTTTATAGGCCCACACCAGCAATGTTTCCCACTCTGCTTTCTAAAAAGTCAAGGAAAACCTCCCCAGAAAGAAAACTGCACATGAGGCAAAACAAATGGTACAAACCATAGGGAAGGCAATTCAAAAAGAGATCCCCTCCTTGGACAGTAATAGGAGCAATAGGGGGTAAAAATGTCTGTACCAGATTTCATGGCAACCCATCCAATACTGTCAAGATATTTCAGTCTGAACTAAAAATGTCAACCTGCTGGTGGAGCTGGAGGAAAAGACAGGAGATCACTCAAGTTCCATTTGGACTTGTCATCTGGGCACCATGGATATCTACACCAAAGTGCATGGCAATCCATCCAATAGTTGAGACATTTTACTAAAACCGAAATTGTCAACATCATGGTGGCACTGGTGGAAAAGTCAGGGGATCACCAAAGTCAGTAGGCTTCATCCTCTGGGGACCATGAATGTCTGTACAACCCCATGGCAATCCATCCAATATTTGTTGAGATATTTCGGTCTGGAGCAAAGTGGTGGACTGACCAATTGACAGACAGATTGACAGACGGACACTTTCATCCCTAGAGTCACGCAGCTAGTGTGGCTAAAAAGGGAAGAAACCTCAGGGGAGGCCAGACAGCAATAGGAACCATTGGTAGTAAAAAGGCAATTAGAAAAAAAAAATAACATAAAGATGTAACAATACAAAAAAGACAAGGAGAGATCACAGCAGCAGCGTTTATGTTCATTTATCCATCTGCCTAAAAGACAAACACAGATATCACAATGAAGACATTAATAAAGAAAAACCCAGACGTGTTGCTTGTTGTGTGGGTCTATTGAACCCATAAACAGGGACAACAGGATGACTATTGGTATTCAGCCCGGCAGTCTGAATTCAGGGTATTGGTACACAGCCAGCAGTCTGCTGCCCCTGACCTGATGGGCTGAGACGGCTGTCTGTCCAGATGAGAGCTGGGATCCTTTGGGTTGGATTTGTTCTGATGATGGTGCAATCCCCAGATTGTCATCCTTTGCCAGGCCCTATGATTGGATCAGCAGGCATGGATGAGGGACTGTGTGTGTGTGTGTGTGTGTCTCCTCCTGTGTGCTTGTGTGAGTTTTTATGACCTGAAAGTAAAAACTTTGACCCTCATATTTCCCCTGCTGTTCCTTCCTGTTTCTTCTTCCTTTTTGGTGTTTAACTGTTTTCTTTCATTCTTGTATTTCCCCCAAGATCGGCATGACTTGTGGTAGCAATATAATAGATAAAACAGACTTGGAATCCCATTCAAAACAGAGTTCTGAGCTAAGTTATTAATCATAGATTTGATTTTGGTTGGGAAATTGAGCTTGAAGACAGGGTTTCAACGTTTTTTTTCATACACCACATGAACACATTAAAAAACAAAAGAAAAAACTAAAACGAGGGGAAGAGAATAATAAGTAAATAACAAAAAGAGATAATCACCTATTTCTACAAAATCCAAAACCACAATATGCTTCATTAATACTTATAAAGATTAAGCATGTTAATCAAAAAGGAATCATTTAATTCCTCATTATTTTTGTGGCTTAGCTCATGCTAGATAAATTAATGGGTATTTTCATTTTAACTATGTACAAATTCAAATACAGTTAATGTAGTGCATCTCTAAGTTTTTGTGTACTTCCTAACTGTAAGCTCCTGTAAGCCTTATGGCATTTTCACACCTATAGTTTGTTTGCTCTGATCCAAATCACTTGATGAGTTTGTAAACTTGGAGCATTTTCCTCTTGGTTCGGGTTCTTTTCACACAGAGAAACATCCAAGCGAACCAAAACGCATCACTACAAACCACGTGAGAACGTTCACTCTGCTTATTGGTCAGATGTGTCTGGAGCAGGAGCAAGAAAGTAAATACAGGAAGAAGGTCCTGTGTTCTGGACAAGTGCATATGTCTGTGAGAGAAACATTGTTATGCAATTTAACACACAGGTGCAACAGCACAGTTGGCATTTGCTGATAACCATGGTAATTATCTGGGCAATATATCAGGCAAAACTATACCAGCAGAATGGCGAATGCCCTTCGAGGAAGCATCTAGAAAATACTATACTGCTTCACACTTTGCAAAGAAGACATGCTGCCTTCAGCTGAGCAGAACAAGGGAGCTAATATTTAGCTCAGACTTGTGGAGTACACCTGGTAGTTGGGTTGGATCGAGGTCAGATTACGTTCCCACCACAAACAAACCACTCCAAAGTTCGTTCGACTGAGACTGCCTCTTCTCAAGGGTCTTGGTACGATTGTTTTGGTCTGCACCCAAGTGTGATTACTCTGCTCACACCTGCCCAAACGAATTGCACGAAGGGGGAAAATGAACAGAGTCCGATCTGACCGGACTAAAAAGCGCAGGTGTGAAAACACCCTTAAATAATGAAGAAAACTTCTAGGAACTGGGAACTGGCGTAGGCACAGCAGTAAGCCGACAAACCAGTCTGCATACCTTGAGGCCTTTTGCTAGAAGCAATGTATTTTTGCTTTTAATTTAAAATTGTCAACAAAAATATTCCTAAACTGGATTTCCTTCTCTTTCATCCACCCATACAGCTTTATTTCATCTACTTGCCACCAACAAAGTGTTTGGAGTCCTGAACATTTTCAAATGAAACTTCAAGCAAACCATTGTTAGTTTGTCAAGACCATTTGGAGCTTAAAAGAAGCTGAAGAAGAATCAAATCTCATCAGTGCAATAAGGTTGATGCCTGTTTTGAAAGCCAGAGCACTTGTCCTTTCGAGAGAGAGTCTCTTTTTTTTCTTCTTCCAACATTGTTTCCCAATAAATCAGCCACTGTCGCCCGTCCTTGAGAGTCTCTTCTCAGTCAAACAGCCAAGAGATCAAAACCCCCTTGTATCGTCCCTTGACATACAGAGGTACCATTTGTGCAAAGCAATCCTCAATCAAAGGCTGAGATACCCTCGCAGATCTGAGGGTTAAGAGTGCGTATGTGCGCATATGTGCATGTGTGCATGAGAGTGAGGGGTAATTGAGGCTCTTCATCCATGAGTTTTGATAAGGGGACTAATGGTGCATGTGGTTGCCGTGGAAACCTTTGTTTGAACATAACAGTACAAGGATCTTCATTCCTCCACACAACACACGTATATGCCCCCCTCTCTCTTTTTCTGTCATGTGAGAGCGTACTTCTTGCATCAGTGATTTGAAAAGAGGCAGCAGATACATAATGAAGAGTCCTTGGATGCTACAGCAAACAGCCAGCTTTTTAGTCCTTTTCCTGCCTGTGAGGGTTGAATGGGTTCAGGGTTTGGGTTTGGCCAGATCTCAGGAGGATGTTGAACAAGTGCAAAAGAGGCTGCAGTTCATCAAAACACACAAATATGGTTGTAGGGATACATGCGCAATATAACCCACATACTCACACTCATCTTCCCAGGTGACCGGCATTCATGCTGAGAGCGTGTTGGTAAATTGTTAATATTGTGAGGTGCATTGCGGCTTATACATTTGAATGGCTCTTAAATTACATTTTAAATTTAGATGAGCTGCTTCGGTTAGCTGACAAATGTGTTGTCCTGTTCGCCGAGGGAGGGCTCGGGGCATCTAGTTCCTACAGAGGCAGTTCAGGAAGGACCAAGCAGCCAATCAAAATGCACAACACTTCATTTTTGCACATCACAACCATGCCAGGGTTTGATAATCAGCAGTGAGAGATGTACAGTGTGTGTGTAGGTGTGTGTGTGTGTGTGTGTGTGTGTGTGTGTGTGTGTGTGTGCGCGCGTGCATGTGTGTGCCTCATGTGCCTGCGTTATGTTAAGTTTTTGGGCTGTGGAAATTAATTAACAATCTTTCAATCAGGCAGATCCATTACAGCAGGTAATCATGCTAGCAGAAATTTAATCAAATTGAATGTTTGATGATGCTTCTGCAATTTCTTCTGTAAACGCCAACATTTACACAGCCCCTTCTCACACAAAATACCTATTGGTTATTGTCAATAGTCTACTGTACCAACCCGGCTCACCCACTGACTCTATGCAAATATCTATGATCCATGCAAATAATGCAGGTACATGCAGGATGGAGATATGAGCTTGTAAATGTTTGCACCCAATATTCAACCCACATACTTCACCAGCAGTGTGCCCAAAACCAAACATTTTGTTTTGTGTAGGTGCTCAGTATTCTTGCATTCACTGATTTATGTGAGCTAACTATAGCTCACATAAATCTCCTGAAACCTGACTTCAGGAGAGTTTGAGGTTCAGAGCCACGGTGCTGCATATATAAAAAAGGAGCTTTCCTCACATTCCATGTAAAAAAAAACAACAACATACCAACATGCTCCGTCTTAACTGACTTTTCCAATCTTTTCTGAGATGTGTTTAATCTAACTTCAAGTGTAAGTTTTCTTAGGACCTGCAACAGTAAAAAAAGAAAAGAAAAGGAAAACCTTGAAAATGTGAGCTACCCAACTTTGCACTTGAACCTTCAGTCCTCACAACACATCCTCAACTTAACACGAGGTTTATTCACAAGTGCTGAAGAGTGAAAGTGGCTATGGGCCAACTGGAACAGCATCAGTGGAAGAGAGAACAGCAGACAAAAGAAATAAGTCTCACTGGTCAAATTTATCTCACAAGGTGTCTCTCTGAGCCACGATGTACTGTAGCCATAGCAACTGGCACCCAGCATCTCCTGAAGGGAATGCGAAAGGGATTCATGATTCATATCCAAACAACAACAACAGCCTGAGAATCCAAATATACTGAGGTAAACTGCCACCCCCAGACAGTCTGACAGCTGTGAGGGGGAGGGGCCAAGCAGAAAACAAATAAACAAAAACAATCACATTCATCCTCCGTTCGCTTCATCCTAAGCGCATCACTTGGTCATTGTTTTCTGTTTGCTTCTTGTGAGCTCAGCCATGTTGACTCGTACTGACAAACTGCATGATGGTAAGAAGTAATAACTTCATGCCAGCAGGACAGAATAAAGTAAGACTGGCAGCTTTGATATTGAGTGAACTCCTGTGGATACACACCAAGGCTCAGATGGTTTTCAAATTCACCAGTTGAGGAAATGCATAAATTAAAAAGATATGACAATAAGTTGTATATCAGTCACAGATAATGCCATCCAAAATAATAACTGTCCGCAAAAGTCTGATCCATAGTTACATGCAAATGTAACATGTAATTACAACTGCTTCACTCCACTATATTTGCTCCAAAACCATTATCCAGAAAGAACAGCCACATTTACAGCCTTCAGAAAAAACACCACATTCACTGCCAGTGAAAACATAATAAGCAAGCCAGAACTACTTGTGAACCGTATTTAGTAGAGCTGAGAATATTGTTCTGAATCATAATAACCAAGATTGGGATCTCTTCATTACCAAAAGTCCCCTGTTCTCACACTCACATTGCAATCCAGTCGGCTTTGCCACATTTTGCCTGCTCAAGTAAGCGGCAGCAATCAAGGCCCTGCCTGCTGGGCCTACTATAAGGCAGCTGTGCCTCATTACCAATCAGAAGAAAAAGGGAGACATGGCCCCTGGGAGACACCAGTTTGGACTGTGGTGCTATGTGGAGATAAAGCATAGAGGATGCTCTTCCTCTCTCCTGTTTGTCTCATGTTTTCTGTGTCTGCACGTCATTAACACCTTACTTGTTTTGCTGCTCTGTTGCTAGGTAGCTTTGTTTCTTCTCAATCTTAGCTTTCTTTCTTTCTACCTTTCTTCTTTTGTTTGTTTGTTTTTTTTTTTGCATTCTTGGCTACACTTTTTGCTGTTCATTTTCAATAGAAAACACCAGCATAATTGTATTTTTGTTTTCCCACCACTCTTGTTGCCCATGAAAACCGAAAGATGTATCTGCCAGAGCCAGAAGCTAGTTCTGTCTGCTCTACTGCAGATATGCCCTACATCGCAGTTATTTTCATGATGGGAACAGAGCCGGGGGGGGGGGGGGGGGGGTACACATGCAGGTTCCTATTGGTAATTCACAACCTAGTAAATTAAAAATCATAGATGGGCTAATTCTCCATCACATTTTAAATCACTTCAAAAATAATTAATATGAACATTTAATTACCTTTTGTCAAATGCTTCTGACATCCTTCTTATGGTTTATCTTTGTTTCTTTCCTTGCTTATTTATGTAGGCTGTATGTCTTATTGACCTTTGCAACATTGCTGTGAAAAGAGCCATATAATAATAAAAGACAGAGCAGCTTACGTGCCTTGGAAGTTTATTTGGTACGTCCACTTTTCAGTCTGTTGCAATAAAGCCAACAAACTGAGAGCATATTTGACAAATGGCTTGTGTGTGTGTGTTTTACTGACGACTGGGGTCAGAAATTAGTGCACAAGAGCTACATAAGCAACAAGAATAGCAACAAACAAACCAAATATAAGTTAAAGGAAAGTTAAAGGTGGAGTTCCATACAGAAGTACCCCAACTATCAAACACTGAAGACAGAGCGAGTTAAGTTTCAAAGATTTCCAAATTAAGACAGTGAAAGATAAGATAAAAGTGAGGTTAGAAAAGAATAGTGGAGGTTTTCTTGGTAACAGCGTGAGGTGCTTGTGCATGCTGTTTCTCTGCACTACAGTAGAGAATAGGAGGACAGAAACATATTTCCTTTTCTTTTAGAGATAAATAGGCTTTCATAATTATTCGTTTGAGCAGATTATGCTTTCATGGTAAAACCAGAGCTACTTTTCTGTCCACTGGAGAATTTCGCTACCGTTGTAATTAATTAACTAACACATGTCATCAGCTACAATCCTTATTATACCTTAGTAACGCATGCAATTACCTAGAATTGGTGTTTAAATTATACATATCATGTGTAATCTCATTTCTTACGCTTCACTTTTCTCTGTATCAAGAAGAGGCAGGGTAGACTTTGGTCTCTAGTTTGAGCCTGAAAATCCAGGCCAGGCCAGGTCAATAACTACTGTGCATTGTTTATATAAATAGATAAAATATTAAAAATACACCATGGTCACAAAGTCACAATATGCCTCCATTTTAAAGTCACTAAAGGGCTCAAATTTGAAACTAAATGACAGTAGTTCTCAAGAATATATATTTTATATAAAATTAAACACTTAACATTAGTATTTTTGAATTAATTATTTCTTAAATTACAATCTATTGATACAGTAGCTCTGCAGTAGGTGACAAACTGTTTTCCACTCAGCCCTGTGTAATGACTGGCAGCAGCAGTAGTGGTACTGTAAGCACCTTTCCTTCAACTCTTCACCAAGGGACAGTTGAGCCAGGGGAACCTGCAAGACACCATTGCTATCATATGTTTTTGGGATTTGGTATTTGGTTCCACACAGGCTATCACAGAGGTCAGATATAGTTTGTAAACGAGATCCTACTTTGGTAAGGTAGAGTGTCATCACAAAAACAGAAACTGCACAGTCTAGATTTCAAGTGCACTCCAAAACTTTGCTACAGGAAAATGTTCATGA
This sequence comes from Macquaria ambigua, assembly GCA_008360985.2. NCBI lineage: Eukaryota > Metazoa > Chordata > Actinopteri > Centrarchiformes > Percichthyidae > Macquaria > Macquaria ambigua. The sequence goes on from VMKM01000341.1 coordinate 241,647, forward strand.
GTGTCATGAGGGCTGACAGTACATCTCTTCATTTGCACTGGCTTTCGTCCTGTGTGATCACGGTAAATTATTAATTGCAAGTGTTTCCTTTTTCTCAACCTTTGCTCTATTATGTAGTTAGAAATATGCGTGATTTGCGCATTTGGGGCAATCTAATCAGTTCTTTTGCTGGTCAAACTCGATCAGTTTAAAAGAAGTAAATGAATCCATTTCTGAAATGAATTTGACATGGGTCTGGCCTACTGTACTAGCTCTCCACAAAAGCACACTGGCAGTAACCCACTGTCTATCTGTCATATACACTAGTGAATAGCCCTCTCCCTCTCCCAGCTATCCCGGCGATAGTCTAAATGTCAGTGTTTTCTGGGCTCCTAATGTGTTCCTAAAATAGTATCTCCATGGCTGAGCCTCCATGAAAAGGCACGCTCCAGAAAAGGCATAGTGGGTCTGACTCACAGCAGAGGCAGCAGAAACACCATGCCATCCCAAAGCCAATTAAACATGCATGGGGTGTATGTGACCTCAAAAAAGCCAGTGGATGGACGGCCACTCTCTCTCTCACATCTTTCCCGCTCTGTAGCTCACCTTCTGTCACTCTTTTGCGAAGGCCTTTCTTTTTCCCCTTTTTGCCAATTAAAGTGAATTATTCAGGGTGGCCTGTATGTACCTGTTAAGTGTTTTTCTTCCAATGAGCACTCTCACGGAAAATTGAGGTGAGGATACGATGAGCAAGAGTGCATATGCTACAGCACACAGGCTGGGCAGTGCAAGCTGATGAGCTGGCATAGACATGGCGACGCATTCGCACACTAGCATACACACACACACACACACACATAGGTCAGTGGAGGGACCCCTGTGCATTTGATGTGTTTCCAGAGGTCAGGGCAAGGCTAGCCATTCAGAAGCTAATATGATGTGGTTTAGAGAAAGACTAATTAGCTTTCTCTCACAGCGAGCTTCGAATCAACTATGGAATGGCCACATAATGATAGATGGAATTCCCGGACAATACAATTCAAATTGTGTAATTTAATACAATAAATTCCAATGACAGCTCTGGAATTCTAGAATGTGAGGTCATGTGTTCCATTCAATTCTATTCCATCAAAACCTAAACTAGATACCCGAATGGCTGCGAAATATGCCTCTTGTGCTTTATAATGCTTAACAGTGCAGAAGAAGGAAATGGGATGGAAATCTTGAAATGTCATACTGTATATGGATGGGCTGATTTTCCGCATTTAATCAAATTCAAACTCAGCTTTAAATGTCATAGTTGCCTTAATTAACAGAGACCACAATGTAATATCAGTTTCACAATGGGGGCTGCTTGTTACCATGCCATTCATTCACATTCATCACTAACAATGGATTCTGCTTGCATACCAGGTCGCATTCATCGCCAAGTATTTAGGGACTGACTCGCTGGGATAAAAGAGCACACTGATCAGCTTTAAAACTAAGTCAATCAATCAACCTTTGTTTCTAGATAAACAACATTAAAACATCTGTATGTGGGAAAAAGCCAGTAAGTGGACCTTGAGTTGTTTGTTAAAATCTAAATATTATCCAAAATATTATCCCTCAATTACTGATTGAATATTTTGGTCTGTGAGCATGTCTTCTAATCGCGTTCAATGACATCCTGGCTTGCTTGATTTGAATTTTCATATAGCTATTTCTCAGCATAGTCTGAAGAATTGCTAGAACATTTCTGAACATGAACTTTTTCAACAACTCAGAACTATTTTAAGCTATGAGTTACTTTCCAGGAAGCTATTGTGCACGTCTTGCTCTGTTTAGCTTTTTGTAGTCCCTGCATTACAGCTGCCACATTTAGATTCCCCCAGCTTGCCATAGTCATTAATTAATCATATACAATAAACAGATTGATTCCCTTTAATTTATACTCCTGCTCATCCTTGCAGTCTTCTGCCTTTGGTTAGTGAGCTGAGTCTGAGAGACATGCCACCTTGTAAGACATACTGAATGCCTTCCCTTGAAGGAGGGAAACAGAGAGGGCGGGAAGATAACACAGCCAGGCAGCACTAACCGATCAGAGCACTCCAGCAGAGATATGACCCACATAGACCAATGCTCGTTTAATCAGCCTGCTACTGGCGGCGTGGTGGGGAGAGGGAGGGAAGGAGGGACAGGGGGAGTGTGTGTGTGTTAGGTGGCTCCAGTTAGTTTTAAAGAAAGCTAAAATACATTTATAAAAAATTAAAAAAAAATGCAATTACTTTCCACGTTTTTTCGTCTTTCTCCTTTCCTCACACTATGATTCCCTTTTACTGGTCTCCTTGCTTTTTCTCATTATTTTCCAACTCCCCTTACTCCATTATTTTCTTTTCTTTCCTTTCCATAAGCCAAAACTATGATCAAAGCAGATAAGAAATGACGAAAGTCCTCAATAACACACAGATACTGTGCAGATATTACAACCAACCGAGTCACGAGAAACGCTTGTGGTGGCACTGCTACAAATAAAAGGGCATGTGGCGATTTCATGAAGCTTTTGATATTTATCCTAAGCCAGATAAATAAATAAAAAATAATTTCTCTTTTGACATGTATAATGGAAATTCATTGTAGGTCAACCACTGATATTAACTGTCTGTGATGTGTTATGGCCATAAATGATGACCATAAATTGTCTCTTTTCATAGCATTATTCAGTTGTACATCAAGTCTGGACAGCTACAACAAATACAAACCAAACTGACATCACTGTGAGGGAAATTATATATGGATGGGTGTAGGTTTCAATGTTATTACAGTGTTAGTTGTTCTTGTAGCATTAGCAGATAACCCTGTCATGTGTCAGCCTTGTCACAGTCTCACAGAAAGTACTTAGAAATATGGAGCTCTGAACACCTAGCTAGGATACTAGTGAATGGAAAGAAGTATGAACATCATTAGTGTCCTGCTTAATGGAGGTTTTCTGAGTGAAGACACTATCTTTCTCTGTAGTTATGTGAATTAGGGACTGAACCACAGACATAGATAATTAATGAAAAAACTGTTGGGTTTAACTCTGTGTTTGCATTTAATTTCAATGTAATAACTGATAACACTCAAGAGGCGGAAAACCGCAAAGCTATGTCAGTAATTTATTTGTTGGCAAACAACTTTCACTGTTACAACAAATATTAGTTATGAGATCATTCAACTTGGAACCCATACAAAAAGAATAAATAATTAGCAATAATATTGTAATAATAATCATGATCATAATAATTTAAAAAAAAGAACCATAAAACAAACCCAGTGCCACTTTATTTACTCCTGCCTAAAGCCAGCTTTCTTTCCTCTAAGCTTGTTTTGCTGTCTTTAAACCAATAAACAGATAAATAAATAATTTCTCTCTCGGGGACATGGAGGGGGCTTGTGGGATACATGTGCAAGCTACACTTCATACACTTATGAAATTTTCCTCCTAAATAAGTAAACATTGGCTTTCCACATTGGACAGTGCTGCTGTGTGCAGAGTTTTCACATCTTCAGTACACGTATATGATGGAATCATGGAATTTCACAGGTGAGACCTACCCTTTTTCAAATAATGGAAATTCTCTTTTTTTTCTTTCTTTTTTAGTTTAGAGAATGACATTTATTTTTCTCAGCATTCTTTTATTTTGTACAATAAGATCTCAACCAGCACAGCAAGGTGATGTCAATTGGTAGAATATTTGGCAATAGAGAGGATATGCTTCATAAACCATTCTTGTGTTACTCCAAATATATGGTGTCTTAATTGTCTTAATTAACAGACTCTTCCTTGTGTCTAAAGGAAGGAAATGCTTTATTCAAGATGAGACCAACTTCCAGCAAACACTAAAACGTAGCATTTCCATAGTAACCATCTCTTTCATAAGTTTGCCACTTCATTTTCCCTTTAGTTTTAAATCTACACAGTGGTAAAGTATATAGTAACAATTGATTTGCAAAATGTAAGTGACAGTGGTGTTGCTATAAAAGGACCAGAATGAAGTGTGTGTAGGGTATATGTGTATTAATTAAGGAGTGCTTAACTGTCTCTGTATTTACGAAAGAGTGACATGAAAGATCGTTCCTTGCTCATTCTGTAGTCTACACGTGACCAGAATATTGACATTTCAGAACAGTTCCACAGACAAAAGGTTTGCAACATAAAATTAAAAAATAAAAGACTTGGTCATATGCAACATTTGTATCTGTATCTGTATTCTGTACAATACATAGAAACAGTTTGTGATTTCTTTATAATCCTTTGATAACTGAAAACCTTTACTGAAGAAAGGAGAAGAAACGGAACCCATTCGTTTTTTTTGTTTGTTTTTTTTTTGATTCAGTCTGTCAATATGATCTTCCTTCTTTGTTTTCAGTGAAATACACAGTAGCCGCAGTCACTACAACTTGCAGGAATGTTACACCAGCCCAGACACAACTCCAGTTTAGCAGATACGAACAGGAAGAGAATTCAGAACATCAGCGTGACATGGTTACAGTTCGGTTGCCCAATAAAATAGTTTTTGGGATGATCGGTAGTGAGGGCATATATCATACATCCTCCACTTGATTGGCAGGTAGTGGGGCGGGGCCTCTTTAAGGCCAGTTTATGTTGTGAACACCAGTCTAATATCCTGCTCTACCCTTTGGAGAGGTGGAAACACTATCCCAGTACCCAGTGTCGTTAAGAGTGAGACAGAGAGACAGACATACAGACAAACAGACAGGCAGCTCCGTTAACCAGGGCTGGGGGCCACGCCCCTGTAGTGGTGGTAGTGGAGACTATATGCTATGATCTGCTAGAAGTCCATATTGGGGAACTTGTAGGGCTTCGGTCAATCCAAGATTCCAAAATAAAGTAACAGGTGGGGTAAAATTACAGAATCCCTCCCCCTTCCTCTCCTTTCCAGGTTAAAAGCTCAAGTTCTGTTTGATGTTCACAAAAAGTCTCTCAGAACTGCCCTTTCAGTCTGCACCTTTTATGACAATACATTCAGTCCCTGCTTTCATCTGACCATTTGATATCTCCACCATATTGTCATGAACCATTGTTAATGTTACACACAGTACATCAATCCAGGGGCGGGCCAGCTCAGTCTGTCAGTCAACAACACAGAATGTTTTCATTGGAAAGTTGGAAGTGTGAGAGTGGGCTGGGGAGGGATAGAAGTCTCTTGATTGGCTCTATAGACTGGTAACCAGGTGGGAAGGGTCTATGGGCGGCTCCTCGGGTGACGAATCGGACTCCTCCTTGTTGCCAGACACCATGTATCCATCACTGCCACCACGGCCCATGTGGTAGTAGCTCTGTAGCTCGTGAAGGTGATTCCTGGAGCCCAAGTTTGGCATGCTCTTATAATAGACGTCATCCAGCTCCGGTGCAGTGGCACTCTTGCAGGGCTGCAGCTCTCCGGAGCTGTCTTCCTCTCCGTCTGTTAAACCGTTCATCTGCCCATCCGGGAGGTCCGTCAGCACTGGCATGCTGGTGTACAGCGAGTCTCTGTGGTTGGGCGAGTGCGTGTGCTCGTCAGTGTGCTCGTTGGTCAGCAGGGGGAAGAAGCTCTCGCTGGTCTCCTGGGGGATGCGCCGTGGCCGGGAGAAGCTGTGGGGGGGTGGCGGAGGTGGGGGGTGGCTGTCTGGCGGAGGAGGCCGTGGTGGCAGGAGCGGAGCGTTGGATTCCTCTCTGATAATCTCCAAACCCAGGTTCTCCTCATGGGGGAAGGCTGCAGGGTTGTCCAGCACCATGGGACCATTGTCCTCTTTACCACTGCCCACACACCCACCAACTCCACTGCTGCTGCTGCTGCTGCTGCCTCCTGCCATGCTCCCTGAAAGACCCAGGCAGGAATAATGGTTAAAGCACATCTCTGCTAATTTTAACAAGGAGCAGTGTTATTGCTAGTATGGTGACATGTGGTGATGGTTTTAGCACAGTGGAAATGTCAGTGTTAACTAGTCAAAAAAAGTTATTAACCCACAGCGAATTATCACCTGCCTCTGCAGTTCCCCTCAGCTTTACCAGGGGTTTCAGCGTTTTTAATCTCATTGTTTTGGTTTTCCAGTTAATGTTTTGGTTCAGCTCACCACTCTCATCAGCACCATTTTTGGTCACAGCAGGCAGCTTTCAGCAAAAAAGCTCTACAAAACCACTGTAGGCCTACGCTTTTGGAAGCTTAAGAGCCAGATATTTCCTTTTGGAGTTGGTGTAAACCAAAAACAGCCAAAAGGAGAGTGAGTATTGGTCTTACATTCGCCAGGTGGCCAGAAACATGGTTCCAAGTGAATGCTAATGTTTCTCAGCATCTACTGGATTGTAAGTAGGCGACTGTACGCTAACAAGTTTGCCGTATCACCTTGAAAGGTTTCAGCTGCCCCCAAGTGACAAAAAAGGTGCAGTTATTGCAAGTTTAACAGTCATTTACAACATGTATCTATCAATCTATCAGTATAAATGTTGCCAACAAAGCACATGCAAAACTCTAAATGCTGTTTTTGGTGCCCTCTCGTGGTTTGGAAAATTTTGAGGCAAAAAAGTGTTTACGCACCCAACTTGTGGAAGGTGTGTTCAGCTCTCTGAGGGCAGTGTTTAATTACTCTTTTAAGGAAGCCAAGAAATCCTAGTTATGCGCTGTACAAGTAGTGTACCTGTCTAGATAAATCTAAAGTGTGAGACTGTCTAAACCTGGAATTATTTAAATCAAACCAGTCACCTCCATTGGCCATGCTGCTGTTGACCAGCTTGTTCATCAGGTTGTGATTGCGCTCGGTGGTGGCTCTCTCATGGTTGTTGAGGTAGGATGGGATGTAATTGGAGGTCAGTTCCTTGAGGATCTTCTTCTCCAGGGTCGTCTCCTTGTGGTTGCTGTGGGTGCCGTAGCCGCCACTACGGTCTAGGATCTGGACGCAGTCACTCAAGTACTCACTGCTGGCCATGCTGTAGTTGTTGGCATGGTTACCATTAAGAGGGAGTGTATCCATAACGCTGGAGTCTCTTGCGTTGTTCAGGATGCCCTCTGAGGAACAAATAATTAAAAAAAGTAATAATTATTAGGATTCATAAATAAACTAAGAGGATTTCTCAGAAGAGAGATTTTAATTATTGTTTGATATCATAGCGTGTGCTGTGAATTGAGGATTAAAAAGTAGCAATGATAATTTTCTTGGAAGGAAAAATGCTTCAAGCGTCCATAATTCATTTAAGAGAAACCTCAGAAGTACTTTCTTTTCTCAATTACTGCCAGCACTACAACAATACAAAAATAAGAGTTAGAGTTTCACTGCAAAATAAGATAAATCTTTTGAAGTGACACTTAAAGTTATTACATTGCAAGTAATTTTAAGGGCAAACCTATTGCATCTCAATTATAACTCAAATGTCAATTTGCACATTTGATCCACAATATTTCAATTCAATGAGATTCAATAATAATACTTGTATTTTATTTATATTATAGATATATTGCCCCCAAGAGAAGAACTTTTAAATATAATTGTTTAGAAAATGAATCTGAAAATGTGTGACAAACCAAATAAGACAACTGTTTTACATGGACTGACTAATGATTTGGGAAAAAAAAAAACTTTAGTATGGCTGGCAGCCAAACAAAACTACTGTTTCGATGTAGACTGGACTAAAAATGTTAGGCAGAGTGCTTTGGAAGCAAGAAAAGAGAAGAAAGTCGATGTAATTGAAGTGGTTGAGTATTAATTTAGCTCATACTTGTGTCTCGGTAAGGTGCTAATGGACAGCATGAGGGAGAAGAGAGAAAAGAGGCAGATGTGAGTTCATACATCGAGAGAAACAACTTTCAGCAGCTACAAAATCAACAGTTGCACAGTAATTGGAGGCATGATGAAAAATGTTTAACAAAGAAACCCAGTCTGATTCTCAAAATCAAAGTTAGTCTTGATAACTGGCTGCTATCATATGGTTTATTATTTATTTATCACAGAGAAAACATAAAAACACACCTCACAAATTATTTAAAACATAGTATATATACAGTAGACGTGCAAAAGGCAAGCAATACACAAGTCCCAACTGAAACAATCACAATGACATTCAAAATGAAGCACATACCGCATAAAATACAACACAAAACAGTATAAATATTTCATGGCTCCCAAGCAGCTAATACTGTAAAAGATAGTGAATTTGCAACCAGTAACATAGTGTGCATCTATAGCATACAATAAATCAGCATGTGAACTTGTTATACTGTTTCGATAAATCATCAACAGAATTTCCTCTCTACATTTATGCGCTGTGAGAAATGTCCAGTGGGTGTCCTTTGTGAAAGATTATTGCAGTGTGATTGATCGCCTCACTTGGGAGCCATAATAAGGCTAGATCGGATATG